>JAOXYB010057312.1:0-11013 GCA_028565635.1 Phoronis ovalis
TCCATGAAAGCAAACTCAACCCCATTTGGACATCAAGTCATAAAACTATTACATAATACTCATGCTGGGTTGAGTCATTAAAAGCAAAGAGGAAATTAAATACCTTTGCCTTTTCACTTTTTGTCTGAAAAGAAAAGGAACACTTTAATTCCTTCTTCCCGATTCCATTTTGGTAAAATTGATAAGGAGAAGGGAAATAGTTCCTTTTTCAGATCCAAAATATTTTTCCTTTTTTGCCACAAAGTCGAATTAGCTCCTTTTTTCTTATTCAAAATTAACAATCAAACAAGAAAATGGGAAATGGTTCCTTTATCCGATCAGAAATGAATAAGAAAATAATAACTTTACATTTTTTTGACTCAAAATCGAATAAAAAGGATATAGCACATTTTTCCTTATTCAAAATCAGCACTCGAATGAGGAAAAAATAAATGGTTCCTTTTTCCTTAGTAAACTGTCTATTATTGTATAAATATACGTCGGGAGCTTCGTTGCTGTTTTATTGTAGGAAATCACTGGTTGTGGGAGATTGTCTCCATGCTTAGAGCAGAGAGTACTGAACTTATCAGTAAAACCAGAGAAGAAAGTACTCTTGGTTATAAAACTATTGAAGAACTGGACAGCTTGGTCTCACCAAGAACATTAAGTTCCCATCTGCCAATAAGTCTCCTCCCACGAACAATTTGGGAAAATGGAAATAAGATTGTGTACATTATGAGAAACCCCAAGGATACCGTTGTGTCGGCATATCATCATCTGAAAGGGCAGGGGTATGGTGGGAGTTTTGGTGCTTTCCTTGGTACCCAGGTAAATATTCAAAACGTCCAAACAACACATCGAATAGTATCAAAACAGAAATTTAGTTATAATTATCTGAATAATCATGAGCTCATAGGCTTCATTTTTTACACCAAAAGGGGGCCCTATTTCCATTTTGACATGAATACCCAAATTTTGATTGTCACATGCATATTTACAATTCACCACTCCAGTCATTAAATTTGACAATTTATATACCTGATAGAAATTGGTTTTGACTAGGAAAGTGCTCCAACAGTAGAACTTGTAACTTTGACTTTTTACAGAGTGTATTTGGAAATAACATGGTGTATGGTGGTTGGTATCGGAATGTTCTGGAGGCAAGAGAAAAACTCAAAGATAACCAAAGTGTCTTGTTTGTTAAATACGAAGACGTAAAGCTAGATCCATTTCCTTCTTATAAAAGAATTGCTGAATTTTTGGGGAAAAGAAGTGATGAAACTTTTCTGAATGAAGTTGTGCGAAAGACGTCATTTCAGTATATGAAAAACAATAAAAGTGAAAGCGATGGTTATGAAAATATTTTAATGAGAAAAGGAGTTGTGGGAGACTGGATAAATTTTTTCACAGTCGCAGATAATGAAATATTTAATGAAGAATATGCAAAAAACATGGCAGCATGTGACTTGAAATTTGATTTCGGCTTTTAACTGTTGTATTTTCTAAGGATTCAGATTTAGGTACAACATTTTAAGCCAAAAACATTGTGCAACAAGATTTTTAGCGGTTTCAAGATAAGTTTTGGTTTATGTCTCAACATATGTTCTAGTGTTTATTTTTTCCGTCAATATCGTAATATTTCATAGCAAAATTATACTATAGCTAGGAGTAACTTTATAATTATTCTAGATGTTTCGCATAAATTTCATGTTTTAATTGCCGTTGCCGTCATCCTCGTGATAAAAAGAAAACTATTTTATAGAAACTCTTTTATTTACGTCTTTATAGTTTATAAAATGTAGAATTAATTTATATTTTTCTTCCACGCCCTCCCTCAAAAATCCGCCATTGTCCTATACTTCCCTTCAAGTAACCTCCGAAAACTTTGAAGCTGCGTAACATCTTCAAAAATACGTATTAGAAAATTATCTCTTGAGGCTTTAAATACAATACTAGGTGTTTTTAAGCAAAAAAAAGCAATACAGATCACCTTATACTACGTTTTCTTACTACAACAATACGTTAACTGGATAGCCTTTTTTACAAAGGTGGGTTGCTGATATTGGCTTTTATGAACGTAATCTCTAAAGTACCTTCGATATCATTTTTGACCTTTTCAGCAAATCTTAGTCATTTATTGCTTTGAAACTTCTTGACCTGAAAATGGCCCCCGTGACGACCTCAAAATGCATAAAAAGTTGCTTTCTAAAAATTTTAAGCCATTTTATGATTTTGAACTATTGACCAATGGTCAGATCTTTCGACTCTGAGACTGTCGTATGTCAAATTATAAGCTTGTTGAACTACCATGTACACGTTACGACTTGCAGCATCAATGCAGCATGTTTTCTCCATAAATTAATTGAAAAGATGCTTAAAATATACTTCACCTTTTAATACCTACATTCTCTTAAAGGTCATCAAAACGACCTTTTTATAACCTTATACTATCATTTTGGAACATTTTAAGCAATTTTAGGACCTTGACCTTTGACATTTAATTCAAATGACTTTCTGACCTCGAGGTCAGCTATGATTGTCACTCATCAAGTACCATGTCCATAACTACAACGGTCTTTAATATATAGCTTAGCGAAAATTGAAAGATCAATAAATTAATTGAAAAGATGCCAACATTTTTTTAAAATCATCATTTTTGAACAACGTTGGCCTACCCTAGGGAAGTCACATCTCAAGTACCATGACCGAACCTGTAACCATCTTCGAGACATAGCTTGGAAGATGAATAAATAATTGAAGACGTGCCAAAAAATAATATAATCACCTTTTAGTAGAGACATATTCTCACAGATAATCATTTTGGAACATTTCAAGCAATTTTAGAAATTTGACCTCCAAATGACCTTTTGATCTAAAGGTCAACAATTGCATACTGCGGGATGTCTCATCTGAAATACCATGTCCCCAGCTGTAACTGTCTTTGAGATATAGCTTGCTGAATATGGGAAGCATAATTACTTTTGCTATGGTACCACTTTATACTTTGTAGGAAATATTTTATTGCTATAGGATTGGAAATATTTTTTAACATAACACTACTTTGCTGCAAAAGGACTTATACTTTGTCGCAAGTATATTTAGCTGCCACTTTACAACTGTAGGAATATTTGTTTTGTTCACTGGGAAGTACTATCATAATGGCAGCACTTTGAAGGATATACTTTTTGACTACTATGCTACTACACCGCTTTGCACGAAATATTTTCATATCATACTGCGATACTATAGGATAACACATTACAGTTACATATTAGGACAGTTATTAGGCAAAATAAATTACACTGCAACAATCGCTTTTAGTCTGAAACTTAAAATTAACTTAGAAATCGTGTACTACTGCTTATTATGCTTTAAAAAAAAAATCACAGATACTATAGTTTCTTTATTTTAATTTTTAATTAAACAGATACATTCATGAATGAAAAGTATATGTATGTGTACAGAATATTGCAATAATCTTGCTAAACACAGAATCATTTTTTTTGAAGACTTCAAAATAATATCAATTACAATACACGACACAAGTACATGTATCTCTTTGCAACATATTTACAACTTAGCAGAAAATTTATCCTGCCCATTTGTAACTACATATTTCTGAAATTTGTAAAAAGAATATCATGTTTGTATTAAAATATGAATACAAAGTCAAGTATTAATTCATATTTTATTAATGCAATTAATTAAAAAGTTATGTTTTGAAAAGATTGAACAACTTTGCTGTGTGTACACAAATTCCGATCCTTATTTGTCCCAAATATCTTTTGTCTTCTTATAATAAGATTCGTACTGTGGTTTAGCTCGGAGTGCTTTTCTGACTATATGTCGCGCGTTTTCTATGTCTTCAACAATGACAGGTTTGTCCATTAGCTGCCGATGAACTTGGAGAAAGAATGGAATATATGACAAGTACTCCACGAAATCGATAGTCCCTAAAATAACACCATGAAAACAATGATTTGAATAAACACCAAACAAAGATATGTTCCAAGACAGGATTGCAAATTGTGATCTGAGTAAAATTTAATTCATCAAAAGAAACACACCAAACTACATTTTTATTATGTTTTTGTACCATATTTTTGGTAAAGTACACCTACCACTTTTGTCTTTATCTATGGATTGCAACAGAACCTCAACAAATTCTTTATCTGTTCCTATGTCTTCACTTAAACCAGCCGTTAAGATAATCATCATCTCTCGCAAATTAATTGTACCACTTCCATCCTGGTCTATAAGTTCAAACATTTCCTAAAAGTCAAAATACATAACAGTTAAACTTAGCTAAAACTGTAAGCAAAAATAATTTCATAGCTTAAGCTTTAAAAAAATACAGTTAATAACGTTTTGCAACAGTTGTTGAAAACTGAAACAGATTTTTTTATCTAAACTGTACTCACAAATTTGGTTACAGTCAGTACACACTAGATAGATTAATCCATGTAATTTTAAGAAATGAGGAGTGAAGCAATGATAAACTATATTTGCTCAGCGATAAACATGAACAACCCAATACACCCTGTCTAGTCTCTCCACTAAGACATATCAACCTAGTATTCAAGTTGGTATGAGCAGCCAAGTGGTAATTAGGTTTACTCAACATCGAAACAGAATGTTGCAATCACTTACTCTATAAGCAGTAATGTGGTAGGCAAGTTTTGGCAAATTTAGGTTCAGTGGCTCATCTGCTGACAGCATCCTGGAAAATAACATTTAATCATTTGTTAGCAGAATGTGGTACTTTACCAGCCACAACCAAACATATGACTAGTGTCATATGCTATACATCTACTGCAGCTCACGCACACATATACAACATGTATTATGCAATTGTATTATTTCTTAAGATTGGTGTTCTACACACCTACGTTCATTCATTTAGGAAGCAATGGTATGATAACTGCAGAAAGCAACTAACAGATTCAACCTTGCAGAGTCTGGTAAAACAGTTAGTACTCACACGTGACCAGTAAGTCTGTCATTTAAAGCTGCAACGGTAACAAATTCTCGCAGATCGATAGTTTTGTCATGGTTCAAATCGAAAACCTGAAAAAATAATACATTATGTTAACATAGATGTCCAGCATCGAAAACAGTATTTCAGACAGATAAAAAATGGATTTTAATGTATGTTGTTGTAAGTAGCCCCTGGGTCACAAAGGTCTACAATCATGGTTTAAGTGAGATATTCTTATCAAATCATATAATCATCTAGGGGGGTAACAAGATTGTAACAAATTTGTCAGTGAACCAACTTTTAAACAAAATTTGATATAAATGCATTGTCTACATGCTACACAATTCAAGACACAAGAAATGTGTGGTTTAAAGTTATTTCCACTTAATATATGTTCTTGAGGCAATTATAAAGAATACTGCTATGTCACATAATTTGAAATGACAAATTACCTTCATGAAAAGAGCAATATCCCTCTTTGATGCATTCTCAAACAGTTTATTATGAAGTTCTTTCATTGAAAGATGGCCATTAGAATTCACATCAATGGTCTGGAATTTCTTCGTCAAAATTGCTTTTTGTTGCTCACTTACGAATGAGTACATATACAAGTCAGATACCTGCAAACAAGAAATATTACTGTTAATGATAACTTTAAGGTCAGCATACTTTTATTGAAAAAGGCACAGAATGAATATTGCAAACACAAAATGATTTAGATTTATTATATTTCCTAATATAGGCTCATCATGTTTACAAAGTACCACTAATTACTAATTCTAGTTTATGCATCTATAACTCTTGTGGAAACTACATGTTATGCCAATAAAAGAAATTGTGAATATATTAAGTTTACTTTGTTTTTTTCTTATACTTACTTCCATCTCCTCTGGCTGATGAGCCTCAAGTATCCGAGTCTTCTTTCTGAATAACTCTCTATTATCACTTTGATCAGCAGGCTCACTACCTTTTAAATAAAAGAAAACAAACACTAGTGATTATTTTATTGTAGGTTTGACATGACATATTTTAGGGGTTTATCTAGCAACATATTTAGAATTCTCTGCAAGACCCTAGTATAAGGAAGTCAATCAGAGATTATAGAAGTGATTGTCACATTTTCTTCTTTCTAAGCTTTCAGTCTGTTTGGTGTTTGAATGTCTCAGATGTTCTTGCTGTCAGTACAATGCTCATTCAATTACAAAATAATATAGAATATGAGGTTACGCTGTTATATTTTATTATATGTTTTTGGATTAGGAAAACTAAATCACATTTTAGTGGAAGAGAAGGTTATCTCTTTGTGGAGTGTGTACAGTGTTATATTTTTCAATTTATTTAGTGATATCCAGTAACCAAAGAAATAGAAAATTTTTAACCACACAGTAAAACAGCTGTCAGCACTATTTTTTTATGTCCACAATGATATTAGATAGATATGCATGACACCTTTATGTCTTTTATACATACTTTTAAGAACACCATCACCATCACCATCACCCTCTTCTTCCTCCGAATCATCTGGAAATATCCAAGCCGGTGTGTCCTTCATATGTCCCACATCAACTAATTCTTTCTCCAATGATTTTAAACTTTCTTCAATACGATCAAAATCAATTGCATCACTGTCTAGATGAAGATCATCCAAGCTTTTAGCAGGCATTGACTTTTTTGAGGTTTCAGGTTCTGACCGAGTGAAGTCAACATTCATTACACTGAAAATTAAGTATAATAAGTAATTAAAAGTAGATTAATATCCAGCTATAATATTTGTTCATGACAAAGACAAATAAATTCTTGAGTATCAGACTGTAAAAAATTTATACATTTGAGAATCCAGGATTAAAATAGTAAGTTACAAAAGGGCAATAATCTCCGCACAATAAAGTCCAACATTTACTTAATATTTAATAAACAACTTCTAGCTATATTTACTGTAACAAATTAACACACATTTCTAGTGTTTCAGTCATCAATTGTATTGTACTTTATTACTTACTCTTCTTTGTTATGTTTATACAGTTCATGATCAATTTTAAAAGCAGGAACAGGTGTTGTTGGTTTCTTTTCCTCTTCCACATTTTCTTTCACCCCTTGATTGGCAGCTACATTGTTTCTGTCATTAGCCACAGTTGAAGAATCTTTAATATTAGGTAACTTGTTTGACTCTTCCAAATTTTCAGACACATCATTTTTAATTTTTGTAGCGCAATCACCACTACTGTCATTTTGAAACACTTCATCCAGAATTTTGGAAGGCACATTCTGTTCTTCCATGAGAGATTTTTCATCATGTACGCTTGTATTACCAGCAGTTTTATGCGCAGTTTCATCAGCAGATTTTCCACTTAGATCAAGCTCATTTTCAGCAGTCTGATTATTGTTTATTTCATTTTCAGAAGGACTATCATCTCTGTCACTTTTATTAATATCAACAGTATTTATCCCATTCTGAATCTGATTGTTACCTTTGACATTATTTACATCACAGTTTTCCTCATTTATTGCATTATTACTATCATCATCATCGGCAAAATGTACAGATTTAACTGATTTTCCACTTTTAATTCTATCAGCATGCATAGCAGTAGCATCTTCTACAGTATCATCCGCATCTATCCTTTTACTATCTATAGCATTTGTATTGTACAGTGTATTTTGTATGGTATCATCCTCACCAACTCCTGTCACGGGAGTGTTTAAGGGTTGTCTGATACCTGACCCCATGCGCGAGTTACCCGGGTAGCTTTCAGTTTCTGTAAAAATAATAAATATTAACTAATCAAGGATATTAGAGCATAAAAGTCAGATAATACTGTGTTTGGAACAACTTAATAACTAACTTCTTGTCTATGAGTGCAAAAGGAACTTGAAACTCATTAGTTTTTCTATAAACTAGAAATGTTAGCTCTATCGACATGATTTGGGGAATAAAGTGGTTGTTAGATAGTTAGAATCACCTCATAGAAATACAAACCATTTGTGACAACCTTTTGAGAACAAATAATATATCATTTAAAAAAAAATAAATTACCAAAGATGATGTCTGAGAACAATTTTGTTGACAAAGTTCTATCTTGCAAAAACAGATCTTCTTTATACCAATAACACATGCACAACATCAATATGCATATATTCAAAGTTAACACAACTCCCCACAGGTTTTGATGTCAAATTGTGTGTTATTGATATTGGAGAAGGCATAACTTAGTTAATATCTAGAATTCTCTAATGTTACATCATGATTTCTAGTAAATGTTACTATGAGTTATATGACGTAGCAAATATTATATTAATTATTTAGCAGCTAGTAGTTTAATTTATAGTAGAAATCAACATGATAATTGAATTTATTCTAATGCAATTTATATTGAAAAACAGCACTGAAACAGCAGCAGACAAGACAATACAATAAAGACATCACTGCACAAACAATCTATAAAACTTTTGCAATTCTTTTCTAAAATTATATAATTATACATTAAATTTCACAAGACATTTTGTATATACAGAACCAAATCTCTACCTGGTGTTGACTGGTTGATTCTAAAAGGAAGATGTCATAGTTTTAGGTTAAGTGCATTCTTTGTTGAGTGTGCAAAATCTAAAAATAAGGGCTTTGGCAAATGAGTGCTTTACTGCAACAGATAAATACATTTCACAGAAAAACGGTACTGAATTTTGGTGGCAACTTAATTTCTTCTTTCTGAAAATAATTGATGGCCAACTGAATATAATGATTTCCTAGAACGCTTTGGCTCAAAGTAGACTCTGGTGCTGCATCAATCGGTAAAAATTGTGTCAAAACAATTTTTTTACAACATTAGGTGACTAATTTTTCGTAAATTACCTTTTTCTATTTCCAGATCCTTCTTAGCTATAAATCTCTGGTCTACAATAATGCTACCCTCAGTGACTGCTGCTACTGGTGGTAAATGATCAGCTGATGGGAGCTGTTCTTCTCCCTACAATGACACCAGGATTAACAGTATGCTCCACTTCACAGAAAGTTTAATGCATATTTCAGGGCCAATAAATAAATCCCTTTTATTTGTGAACTTGGAGCTTATAAATTAGTTACTTGAATATGAATTGAAGTTTGTGCAGCAAAGTGATCAAGCTGAAAACTAATCTTTGTATGGAGGAGTTATACTGTGACAACAATTTCTACATGTATTCTTGGAAATCTGATGCTTCTTAAAAAATGCTGACATTCAGATTTTGTTGCTCTTTTGCTGCGGGCAGTATATAGTGAAGCATTATGGGATTGATTCATACTAATGCAGAGGAAGTAACCAGCTTCAACTGGCAGCAGTATAAATGTAGTTGTGGCGTAAATTGGAACAAGAACATGACATGGCATAAAAGAAGACTAGAGATAAAAATAAATTCACTGCACTATAAAATACAACTACAACTAGCATAACACTAATAATGCTGGCTGAGAAAAATTGTGTGTCAAATAATTATCATTTCAGCATGCTAAACTGATTTAAAGCAACATAATATGCACATCTATCAAATTCACAAACTAAACAAGTCATTTGATAAAAATGCTGAAAACTGAAATTTATGTCCTATTGCCATTGTCCTATTTGAATTCAGTCTTTTTACAGAAATTTATAACAACACTTCAAGTCATAATTTTAACATTTTAGTACAATTTTCAAGCATTCTGAAAAACTCTGAATTAAAGCTTCAACAATGCTGTTTTAGTTACACACGCACAGCAAAAACAAACAATGAATATATTAATTTACTTATTGTTTAAAAAAGTTGTGCAATCTGTGTGCTGGCAAACAAACAAATATGGTGCCCGGACTGCCTTACCCAAAAACCTGACAGGAGCACACAATAATGAATACAAACATTTGTTAATAAAGGATGTTAATTAATACAGTCACATTTTTAATAGGATCAACCAAGTGTTACATATTTAGTAAAAGCTGCTTATCTGCACCATGAGATGTGACAAAATGAACTCAATCAATTCCCATACCTCATTGGGTTCATCCATTGTTGAACAGATCATGCATGAACTCAATGAATTGCGGAATCTATTAAGTTTTTTTCGTCAAAATAGCCTAAATAAGCTAATTATGTGCTACCTATTGCTGAAAATGTCTCTAGAAGAATTGAATGTTTTCACACAACTTTTACCAGGGTTCCAATCAATAGATTTTATTAATAATACACAATAGCAATTTTAGTTATTATAAATCGTTTCCCTATAAATACAGATATCTCTATTTTAGTTAGAATACATTAAATTGTGAATTCCAAGTAGCAAGTATAGGAAATGATACAGTCAGGTAAACCCTGGTAAAACAACACTACACATCATTAGCAAAGCATAAGCTGAAACTAATTCATTTTTTACGATAAAATTCTCATTCTCCCATCATTTTTTAGAAAAAAAATGTCTGGACAAGAATGACAATTTTTTTTTGTTACATAATCAAATGTAATCATACAGAAAGCAGAAACTACTTATTGTAAGACTAGATATGCAGAAAGATTCGGTAGTTCTCCTGAATGTCTTAACAATTTTGAAAAAAATGTGTGATTTTATTTTCTAATTGTTCAGAATGTCCTAAGGAAATCATAATAAAATAATTTTTAATTAAGTAGCGTCTTAACTTAATAGCTAGGTTTATTTTACAAAGCATGGCATAACACAAAGCTACATAAAACAGAAAAGCACTTTTTTAAAATTATCACATGTTAGCTTACCTGTGCTCTTTTATCATCTGACTGGAAGTCCAAATTCTGCATAACATCACTGTACCTGTGTAACAGGTTATGGGAAATAAGAATTTATTCATGATATTTGGGAACGGAATAGTTATAAGAGATTGTAGGTAAAGATAGAAGTAAGAAGAGGGATGCAAGTGTGACCAAGGGTAGTGAATTATACCAGGAGTCCATGCAGGGAAAAATTGTATAATTATATGGTTGTTGACAGAAATAGTAAGAGAGGTGTGAGAGAGAGAGAGAGAGAGAGAGAGAGAGAGAGAGAGAGAGAGAGAGAGAGAGAGAGAGAGAGAGAGAGAGAG
>JAOXYB010057323.1:0-11013 GCA_028565635.1 Phoronis ovalis
TTATGTAGGAATAACACGTACCCCTGTGACTTCTGGGTTGTTGTTGGGGTCTTGTCGATCCTCGTCGCCAGTATTGTATCGTAAGTTTGTCTAATAAAATAAGTATTGAATCTTGAACTAACATGTATTGTCTATATTTTAAGATCGCCGTACCGGAAGTAACTCCTTACATTTATACTACTCGAATGTAACAACACTACAGGTGTAATTCGCTGAGATGAGAGAAAACAGAATTTGAGGATGTCTTTTTTATCAAAAAATAATGGTATTCTTTTGTGTTGGGAAAGCCTAGAAAGTACTGGATCCGGTTACCATAGTTTCAGTGGCCTACAATGTGCTATAGCAAAAAAGTTTACCGACCAGACCAGACCAGCACAAAAAATAAACTGTAGGCTAGATACATAAGTATCTTGATTTGTGACGAGACAAACATTTCACTAGAGCCTCAGGCAAGATATTATAAAAGGATTTATTACCACTGGAGTACATGGAAAATTAATTGTGTGCTCATATCATGTGCATATATCATATCCAGTTTAACGCAATGTAGCACTGTAATCGGTCCAGCGATTTAAATTAAAAATGTAAGATAAGTAGACCTGTACCATCACAATTACCTACATGTTAACAATGTATGCTATTACTATGTATACTATGAATATTATCCAATACTTAATTCCTAGATAGGTGACAGACTGACAGTTGTTTTGCCAAAAACACCCTGATACATAATTGCTTTACCTAAAATGATCAGTCCTTTCTTTGCTCTGGTTATCGCAACATTGATTTGGTGATAATCAGTGATGAATCCCAAATATTTTTTACACCAACTTTTTGACGATTTTGTATCAATCATATGGTGTGGTAGAGAACGAACAGTAGATAAAACAACATAATCCCATTCGCTGCCTGTAAACGAAAAAAAAAATGTTAAACAAAGAAACAGGCTACCGACTGACTTGTTGGAAATATCCTCCATAGATGCTGGTGGTGTGATAATTGCATCCTGTGCGCATGTGTAATCCCACATTTTGAAAAAAATATATTTAAAACATTACCAATGTGTACTATGTGTAGTGCAATTTTAAATAAATAGTATAATTACGTAACTTGCCTTTATTTTAGCGTATTCAGAATTGGAATAAAACATACCTTGTGCCGACACAACAGTGCTAATGTGAATATTTCGTTTTGGTATCTCCTTTTTGATGGCTACACACTGGGCTGAATACTGAGACAGTATCGCAATATTTGTTTCTTTTACTTTTAAATTTTGTATTAGATGCACAGCTATTCGTACCTAAAAAACATGATGAGAAAATAATTAAATAAGTTGCTTGATTTGTCCCACTGGTAGGTAACACGTGATCAAGGAAACGTGTGACAGGACTTTTGAAGCGGCTTCGATACAAAGACATGTCCGTATCTCCAAACGTATGAATAAATTGAGAAATATTTTGGACGAAAAAAAATAGCAACGTATTCCTTCATAATGCATTCTCAGTATATTTATCAGTTAGACGGTCTGTTTTGGGAAATCGGCGATTTTCTGTGGAACGTGTGATAACTCGCTTCAAAGGAAATTGCAACGTGTAAATAACACAAAAAAACATCATTGCTCTTTTTTGTGTTATTACACGTTCCAACTTCGTTTGAAGCAAACTATCACACGTTCCACGGAAAAACTCTGATTTCCCAAAACAAACAGGCTCTTTGATAACTATAAGAATGTGTTCTGAAGGAATAGGTTGTTAGCTACTTTTCCCCTCCAAAATATATATTTCCCAGTTTATTCATATATTTGGAGATGCGGATATGTTTTTGCATCGAAGCAAGAGGAAAAAATGGCCGCCCCAAAAGTCCTGTCACACATTTCTGTTATCACGTGTTACCTACCAGTGTGTCCATGGCAATCATAAAATTGCGTTTTCTCTGCAAATGCAAGTCAAACAGGAATACTTACTGCATGGTTGACCTCTTCCAAGTTACTTTTTGACTGTTCATTGCCTTCTGCAGTCGAAACAGTCAAAGTTTCCTCCTTTCCCTCTACATGACAGAATGCAACAGGCTTATGCTTTCCTGTTTTTTTTGGTGGCCAAATATTTAGCGCAGACGGTTCTTCTTGAACAGGAGTCGCACAGACTAGACGATCATTGTAAAAATACCTGCTAGGAAAAGCTGCTATGGCCTTATGCTGGAACAAAGAAATATTTCTCCTTAAGTCTTACGGATCTACACAGTAAATAAAAAAGTTTGGGATTCTTTCTTGCTTTGCCAACACTTACTGTTGCATGTATATAATGTATACAATACAATGCAGGACCATTTCTGGTATCAGTGCCCTGGTGTAAATGTGAGAAGGAAGATTTCAGGACCCGGGGTACTCAAATTATTTTTTGTGGGGGTGTGAGCCTAGTTGAAAATTTTGGATTTGGATTGTACACTTCTTACTGTATTTTTTTGGATTGCTACCGTAAAGAATTTGGATTGCTACCAACTGCTTACAGCAAATAATTTTGTTTATTATGATTTTAGGTGTATCCATAAATAGATTTTGGAATTTGGTTTGTATCAGTTAGTCTACGTAAAATGGATTGCTACTCAAATATTTAAAAAAATTTGGATTGCTACTCAAATATTTAAAAGAAATTGGATTGCTATCCTTATATTCACAAAATCTGGCTTGATAATTTGGTTTGGGTTTGCTACCACAAGCTAAAATTTTGGATTGGGTTGGGAGTCACATCCCCGTAGTCAAAAAAACTATGAGTACAGTTCCAGTTTCAGAACTTTAAAAAAATACTGTTCAGTATATATTTAGAAGACAAGTATGTCAGTAAAAGTTTATATTAGATGCATGGGACATAACTGCAGTGTATATTTCGTGTAAAATGTCGGCACACGTACCATACGATACTGCTTTGTTAGCATAAAGGCGTTTCCTTTGTATCGCTTAAAAAGAGAAATATCTAAGCCCATAGCCTTAGCTGTAGGTTCCGTCACAATTGGTGCCAACTGTTGGTGATCTCCAATAAGAATAACTTGTTTCGGATCGCAGTTGGTGATAGGTATCATAGCTTCAGGTTCAGTACACATACCACATTCATCAATGATGACCTGGAGTAAACGAGAGGGAAAAAACAGTATAAAATTAAGTAACAGTAAGGCTTATGCAGACCCAATCTGAATAAATCCATCCGTTAGTGTTTCGTACCTTCTCAACTAACGTCTGGGCGTATGATACTGGGTCATAGTCAATTTTTGTTTATTATCTCGAAAAGCAGAAGGACGATAATCTCTATATTTCTGTGTAAAGTGTCATGAAAGTCTTGGCACCAATCAAATTGCAGCTTACAATAGTAGGTATACATGTAATAATGGACTAAGCGGGTAGTTGATCGGTCAAACACATTCTGTCCTTCCAGAGTTTATCTATAGTCCACTAAGCAAAAAACAAGCTCCCCGGCTATATCAATAATCATGATAGAATAGACGTGGTAGCGACGATGGATCACGCAGAGAGAAATGAGGCTTATCTCGATTGGCAAAAATATAGTGATGTAATTATTTCGCATTTCTTAAGTTAAAATTACTGTAGTTAAGCTTAGACGTTAGTTGAGAAGGTACCTACGGAACGCTAACGGATGGATTTATTCAGACAGGGCTTAACCCATAGTCAATTATTGGTATATTCCTTCCAGTTAACAATAGCGACGTATTTAAAATTTGCCCAATCGAGATGTGTGATCCATCGTCGCCTTCCAAGTCTATTCTGTTCCTGAATATAATTCTGAATAGGTATCGCCTGGAAGCTTGCTTTTGCTTAGCGGACTATAGATAACATAAACTTTGGCAGGACCGTACATAATGTGTGTGATCGACCTATTGTGCTAACTACCCGCTTAGTCCACTGCTATATTGTAAGTTGCAATTTGATTAGTGTCAAGACTTTCGCGAAGACATTATATATTAAATAAAGGGATCATCGTTCTTCTGGTTTCCGATATAATAAACAAAATTTGACTATGGTTAAGCCCAGACGTTAGTTGAGAAGGTATGGAACACTAATTTATGGATTTATTCAGACTGATGCAGGCCATGTAATCTTTGGATTTAGTAACTGGGCTACATGTTTCGAACAGGCAGTAGTTCTCAAAATATAATCATGTTGACTTAGCTGTAAGTCACGCTTAGGTATGTAAGTGCAACTATACAAAAGTAAACTACACAAAAACATTCATTCTCCAAAAGTAACGTGTTATGATACGTTTATAAATGCTACTATGTACCTGTTGTATGTTTGTTCCCTTTTTTACTCTCGATTTACTGCCACTTGTACTACAGGTACATAGAATTATATCCGCCTCTTTTAAGGTTTCAATTTCTGCTCGTGTTACAAGTTTCAAATATCTATCCACTAAACTCTTTAGATCTTTATCTTCACTTTTCAGACGGTTTTGTATGTCAAATATGTCCTCGTATATAAAATTTATTTCTTTGGCGTAAGTGGCACCACTGGCTCGAATTAGCCTATGTAGTGCAATGTCACCATGTTTAACATCTGTAAAATAAGGCATATCATGAAATATTATACGTACTAGGTAGGAAAGTTAACTGTACTAGCTATAGATCTAGGGGAATTTGTGCATGTAATTTGACCACAGTTTTAATCTCGGACGACGCCTAGCTATCATAAATCCACTACATATTCATTCACTATTAGAATCATCATTCTTTGACGCCATTCAAGTAAAACTGGAAGTTCATTCAATGCATTCAGTGAATTAATTATAAAGATGGATGGGTGTTGCTATCGATGAAATGTATGTACGTTAACACTAATTCGCTAAAAACAGTACTGAACAAACAATCTGGGCGGTCGAACGTTTATAGAGGTTTTACTGTACAAATCATACCAAAATCCACTGCGCTCCTTCTTCGTTTTGGCGGTACAATATCTGTAGGCAGCGGAAAGTCTTTTCTTTCAATGACATAAGGATAAATTCGCACTAGCCGAGGACAGGCGTTACCCAGTTGTTTCAAGTAGTCTGTGAAAGAAGTGACATTGCAGTATATATATTTTGGGACATACAGTGCAAAAATACAAATACAAAGTTATTGACTCAAACCACGAACCAGCAACAGATATTTACATCTGGTTTATATTAACATAAAATTATTTTTCAAAGTTACTCCGGCCCCGGTGGCTTTTAGTCAAAGTTCCTAGGTATGTTCCTTAATGGTGTAATGACAGAGGTAGCCTTGGTGTAGGAGCGATGGAGTTGACATGGTAATTGAAGGAAATCGTGATCAGATTATGTTAATTAATAATTAATTATAACATTTTCAGAAATAACAAAACATATTTTCTGACCAATGAGAGAACAAATTACTAGTAAACTAAGTATACTGCAACACATGCCAACATTACTCTTGGTTTGATACTGATGATATATCTGACGGGAATTGTCTGAACATACCTGCAACAACATCTACCGATTTATTCGATGGTCCACAATACATGACTTGCCGTTTTTTGGAATCGTCAGTCTTTTGATTTATTTGAGAAAACAAGTATGCTATCCTGACACCCGTTACTGTTTTTCCAGTACCAGGTGGGCCTTGGATGAGACAAAACGTTTCTGACAGAGCCTTCAGTACAGCCTCGTTCTGCTTGTCGTTTGGAATTTTTAGTCCTGGTACATGTATTTCTTCCCAACTAACAGCTAGAATATTTTCTACAGTCGAAGAATCTACAGAAATGATTACCAAACAAATCAAACTATTTTAAAAAGATTGTAGCTTTTAATGTTTTAATCAATGCTTTTAAATCTGAACATTTGTTAAATAGTGCCAGTCAACAAAAACTTTTCAAATCGCAAGATTAGAAAAATGTTACCTAGAGGTTCAGGCGATCTTCCTAGTGCAATGCATTTAGCCAAAGATGACGAGGTTGATAAACTTTTAACAGCTTCTTCGTTTCGTCTACAATTTAAAAATCCGTTATGACAAATGTAAATGCAACTGTACTGCAGGTGTCATAGTCTGAAAGTAGTTTTGTACCTTAATCATTGTCATCTAATTGTCTCCTTCCCTCCATTGAGCTTGCATTTTCAGATGTGTTTCCATAGACAGGGACTCAATGAGAGAGAGGTTAGTGTAAAATTTAATTATTTTTTTACCAAAAGTTGATGGGAACAGAATTTGAGCGAGGGCAAAAGTACGTATTTTTTCGTTTGTGATAGTGTATTTTATCGGGGGTGTCTTCAAACTGGAAAAGCAAACCATTTTGATGTCGTCATAGATCATACCAGAATGCACAAAAAACTAACTGGAAGTAGGATATATGACAACCTTCTGTTCTTACCAGTTTTGTTTTTCGGGCAATGTTTGAGATATTTTTATAATGATTTATGTTACTATAGAAGTGGATGTAAAATCAATTATATAACTCTACCACCAGCATGACAATCACAAATTCTAAAGTATCATGATCAAATATTGATAATGATGTAACACTGGAATATGGTTAACTCACCTATCGGGTAGCGATTTTGGTAGCCATTCGATCGTACACAGAATTCCATCAGTCGAGTTGAATACCTCGCCAGGTGCCTTAATATGTGATTGATTCTCTTTAAATTCAACAACATGAAACTCTTCGCCACTTTTTGTGTTGCTTGTAGAAATATTTTGTATTTCTCCATGACATACCCATGTAAATGATTTTTTTTCGCTCTTTTGAGTAACAGGTGTTCGCACACATAAATAGCCGTAACCAAAATCTATGTGTCTTTCTACGCAAAATTCAACTGGTATTGCAAATTTCCCTTTAATTTTATGACCTAGCTTTGTCCATGTCATTTTAACATGGCGTATAATTGCTGATTCGCCATTTTTCACAGCTGAGAAAGCTGATTCCATGGCCAACATGGTTAACCACGAATTCATATACTGCTCTTCATATTGATAGCATTTGTTTGAAACTCGAGACTTGGCGATACTTGCAAAACAGAGTACAGGATTAGAGTTGTGCTCCAGGCATGCATCTAAAGTGGACGTTAGATTAAGAAGTTGTATACAGGGATTCAACATTCCTCTCTTATAAACTGACGACATTTGTACTTTAAGAACATTGCATGGATGCAATTGCATGATGAAATTACAAAAATGGTTTTGTATCGGTGTGCCCTCTTTCATTTCTGATGTTACATCAGCAACCGTATCACTAGTTGGTAACACTGTATTACGTGAAGCTTGAAAAAGCAGAGCTTTTAAATCTTCGATATGTCCTTCGCGCAGTGTGGCTATAATTGCTTGAAAACAGTTATAAGGTATATCCACGACATGACGACTGGGATCGATCAAGTTCTGTTGTTCATTGTTGACAAGATAAGTGTTTTTGTCTACATCATAAATTCTGCAGAGCCAATGCAGTTCAACTTTCTTATTCAGTTCAGTAAATTTGGGTTTTTCACATGGAAGCAAACGACTGTATAAAATCTTTTTCTGTGGTACAGAAATATTTTTCAATGCAGGGAATATTACATTAAGGCTATCTTCCTCAATTTCTTTAATCACTGGATAAACAACATATGGTATTTCCTGAAGATCTGCAGCAAAGTGGAGAGTAGCAGCTTTAGTGTCAAAATCGCGACCCCGTCTACTAGCTTCTGTGCATTTATCACAGATATCTGCCATCTCTTGCCGAGAGTAAGGACAGGTTTTATTTTCCAGTTTTGCTATCAGTAAACGATGGACTACCAAATCAACGTATCTACGAATAGGTGAAGTAAAATGTGTATAGAAAGAAACATTCAACTGCAAATGGCTTCTTGACGAAAAGTCACATTCACCTGAGCTAATGTAATAAGAGCGATCATGAACTTTTCGGAACTGTATTTCAGCTACATCAGCATTAGGCAAAGATATGCTGTTAATGAGCTGAATTACGCTTTCCATGTTATTTAACTTTGCCGCTTCCATGACTTTGTTCCATTCATCTGCTTGAATTTGTATAGTTGGAGGGGGACATATTTTTTTTCCAACTATTTCATCAATACATTTACACTCATCTTTGCAATTACATGTTTGTCCTACAGGTAAGCACAATGTTGGCAACTCGGTTGACAGTTTTGCTTTGTCTCCATGCTGAGATAACCATGTCCTTAAAATATCATCTTCGGGTGGAGGTTGACAACGCAGGGGTGTGCAATCGGGATAATGATTGATCAATATTTGAGCCACTTGGGTGTTTGCTAATATCATCCATTCTTCAATTAGTGTACGGGCCTGTGGAGCATCTTTGTCTTGCCTCAATAACACATTTTTTCCTAATCTCCTTTGTCTAATTACTAATGCCAAATCATACAGAATCTTTAATTGTAACGCTACTTGAGCACAAACAGTAGTAGTTTTCTCTCTGTTTAAAACGTGTTCTACTTCAACATACGAAAGCCGCAAACTGGACCTTATGATAGAGCGTTTTATTTGGACTCTAAGAACCTCCCCAGTGCTGTTCATTTCTACGAGAAGAGACAGAGTCAGTTTGTCTTCACCTGGTATAAGACTGCATAGATCACTGCCTAATCGAGGAGGTAACATATTAATAGGTTCTTCATTGGGAGGATAAAATGAAGTTCCTCGTTGGTATGCCTCACTATCTAAAGGTGTTTTAGTTGCGACGAAGAAGGATACATCTGCAATGTGTATCCCAATCAAGTAGTTTTGGTCAGAATTTTTTTCTATGCTAAGAGCATCGTCGAGATCCTTAGATTTAGCATCGTCAATAGTAAATATGATTTTTTGCCTTAGGTCTTCTCTGCCTTTACAAGCTGCTGGTGGTAACTGGAATCCTGTGTAATACAGCTCGTCTATCTGTGATCTTGTTTCTTTTTTGTACTTGGAGGGTACGGCATATTCTATTTTGAGAATCTCTGCACCAACTTTTTTTTCATCAAAATCCCCTTTACTACGATCTAATACTTTTATTGCTATACCCAAGGGGTATGTGAACTCTATGTCCCATTTCAAGTAGCGCACGTAATATAATTTACTGCTTTCATTATACTGTATTGATTCGTAATGCGAAAAGATAATTCTCTTGTCAACCGTGAATCTGTATATACAAACCTTCCCCTTTTTAACATATTCAACTCTATCCTTTGTAGCTAATGTGTTGATTTTTGGGTTGGCGGGATTTATTGGAATCATAAGCCCGGGAACTTCTGGATCTGTGTAACATACAAACACGCGATATCTGGGATCTCTAGCGTGTTTTAAAACCCCAATAACATTTCCTTGAGCTGATGTATTTTGAGACTTGTTCATCTCTTCAACGTTCAAAATTTCTACAATAACTTCATCGTTATCGAATGAGTGTCCAGCGCGAGTTCTGCAGCTTATATTAATTTTCGTTACAATTGATGCTTTGTCGATTACAGTGGCGTGTATATTATTAGACGACACGATGTGAATTTTGCATTTCTTGTAACGGCTAGGTTCCCGTTCCACAAATGCTAGGAGTCGTTTTGTAGACTTATATTCGTGTGAGAATTCTTCATCATTTCCTCCATCATCGTCTGAATCAAATTCTTTGTCATCATAATCAGCTCCGAAGAGTAGTTTTCTTTTTTTACTATATTCTTCACAAGTTGGTTCATACGACATAACAGCTAAACCATCTACTTCCTTCAGACAAATGCATTCTTCACGTACCTTAAGTATCTCATTTGTACTTGTGGCATTGTTGATTTGACAAACGGGCTTCAACTCTTTTGCTGCCAGCTGTTTCAAAATTTCATCTGCTGACAGTCGAATTTCGTCGTAGTCTAACATTTCCATATTTTCATTCACAGGAATTTTACGCAGCATGCGTTGCTGGTGCTCTTCTGTGTACTTGTATACATTAGCTTTAATAACGCTGTATGTTTCTAATTTTGGATAAATAGACTTCAAGTTGTTGCAGTGAGATATAAAGTTTTGCCAAATCATCTTGCATTCACCGATGGCACACAATGCTACAGGATCTCCGACTACAGCTATCATATGCTTTGCACGTGTAAATGCAGTGTTTAACAATTTCTGGTCCGAAAAGAAACCTAAATTTTCTAATTGTCCATCATAATTATCGGTAAGCAAATGTCGAGTTCGAACTGTAGTTATGATAAGCGCTTTAAATTCTTTTCCTACAAATAAATAATTGAAATACGTAAAACAGGTTTCTAATTGCGGTGCTCAGCTAAACTAGGACATCCCGTCCTCAAAAAGTTATGACAGACCACGCATACATAGTTTACAGGTTGTTTAATACATAAAAACAATTAATGAATTTAGAAATAAATGATACCTTGGACATTCATCATTGAATCAACTGTAACTGCTCCAAGTTCACGCACTCCCATCTGCACGCTGCGCCTGCGAAGTTCACCCCGAATTCCTATAACCTACAAATACATTAACCTAACAACATTCAGGATTATTGTGTGAGTTGCTTCAATTTCAATAGTCCCATACGGTGTTAACATTTACGGATCCGTCCACTTAAATTATACATATTTGATGTAGTAAACTACTCGTACCTTTTACGAAATGTAATCGCAAAACAGCTACCAACAGTATAAACAATGATTCATCTTGCTCACATCATCTAATATCAGTGCCCAATTTAACCTTGCAATTTTAAACGAGTCTGAGCAGAAATGGAACACATTCATGTGTTTTAATCAACATAATTTCTACAGATGTGTGAATTGTTTGAAGCTAACATATGAAAAAAGAGAAACATCTATACATATTAATATTAGGTAACCACTAGCAAGTTGTAATGACCTGATCGTAGTACGCAGCAATGACTCCAATTTCTTTTGGTTGTTTTTCACCCCATTCAGCTGGCCAGTGATCCAGAATTTCTTGGACTCTATAACAAACTTCGCTTATTTCTGCCGTGTTGTAATAGTTAGTACTGCCCTGCCTTTGTTTTTCGCGTCCATACGCAATGTAAAGGTACATACT
>JAOXYB010057334.1:0-11011 GCA_028565635.1 Phoronis ovalis
ACACACCCTTTTATTATTTTTGGGACTAAATTTTCGTTTTTGCAAGATTTTAAAGCTATTTTATACCCTTTTCAGGGTGTACTGGGTGTCCGGTCTGAATGCTGAAATACATACCCTTTCACCCTGTTTTTTGTAATGAACATGCGTACCCAGGTATTCTGACTGTTACCCCCCCGGGAGTTAATGTTATCCGTGCTGTACTTTGTACTATCTCAAACATGCCCATACTATTGTGAAACAGTCACAGAAAAAGGTTCAGAAATTAGACCATGTCCTAAGGTGGGGGGTTTATCACATCCACTGTTATTGTGAACAATAGGCATTTCTTCAAAGAAAAATTGAACTGAACACTTTGTTAAGGAGAAGTTTTTTAACAGAAATTCATCATGCTTATCATGGGAATCTCAGAGATGCCATTTTCAATTTGGCATAAGGTAGCAATTGATGTAACTGCAGTGGTGGCTCAAAAGAAGTAGTCAGTCAACCTTAAATTTATGATTTTTACTTGGCGCTGGCTTTTTTGTTTGTTTTTGTTTGAAAAGAAAATCACTGTGCAAAAGATTGAAACTAATATTAGCTTTTTAAAGTAAAATAAATAAAAATTTGATAGGATTATTTGAGCTAGGGCAAAGCTATACATTTTGTCAGTTATGAGGCTGCATTTTTCCAGGAGTAGTCTACATAGTACAATAGCAAAAAAAAATTGTGGTCATGGATGCCTGCAAGAGTAGGTTATATTAATAATCTTAATTTGTTAACAGGTAATTTTCTTTGCACAATGTTTGGGAAATTTATATAATGATTTCAATTACATGAAATTACTATAGAAGTGGATGGGAAAATCAATTGCATCCTTATACCATATCTATTCTGTTTAAAGTAGAATGGAATACTAAAGTCTGTTTCACTATTTTATGTCGCAGTTGTTGGATCCCATATCACCGGGAAAAAAATCTGCAGCTAATTTTTGTAATATTAAAGTGAAAACAACAGACCATCCATTTTTAAATAGTGAAAATTAAAATTTCTAAGGATAACTTTTTTGTTGAAAAATGTTTTTTCAATAATTCATGTTGGACGTCCGCCCGAAATCATGGCGACCGTGCGCCACTTATGTTCAGTTCATTTGGACTCGTGCTATTCCCTTCAACAGCCTAATAAGAATATGAATGGGGCAATTAAGTAACTAAGATTTAGTTATTGCTACTCATGAATCATCTACTCATAGACCCATTGAGAACAAATCAATAGGGCGTCTTTAACTTAATTTGCCTGCCTGGGGAGAAGTGTGAAATTTCACACATGTGAAAGGGACAATTTCGAAAATGCCGAAGAAAACATCACGAACCGAGATGCAGACAATCCACAATGTTTATAATTATATTGTACGAGAACAGGAAAAAGGAAAAATACTGGTTATCAATTGATAGACCTATGGACAGAGCTGCGACAGCCCTTTAAAGTGTCAAAACGCACAGTTCAGAGAATATTTGCAAAATATACAATATTTCATGATGCCAAAGGTAGGTATAACTGACGAATAACATGTTTTTTTGAAAGATAAACTTATTTAACAAGTAGTACTTAATATTGGCATTAGTACATGATCGCACCGTTTCTACACCAAATCCATATGTGATAGCTATCTTTTTAGTCAAAAAACATCAGTTTATAAGTTTTTATATTTTTTACATTTTTACAGGACCCATAAGGGAGAAAAAGACACAGTGAAAGTTTTGCTAGAAAGACTAAAGAATTTTCCAATAACTGTTGAAAGAATGTCGAAAATATTGCTGCTGAAAATGGCCACAAAGTTTATATGTACTCACCAGTCCGACATTGCGAACTGAACCCCATCGAATTGATATGGGCAAATGCAAAATGTACCACGAAATTACAAATTTAAAGACGTCCAATTACTGTGCAACGAATCTCTAAACCGCATAACACAGACAGATTGGGAGAGTGCATACAAGATTGAAAATGACTTCTGGCAGTTTGACGGAATGGACAGGAATATGATAGAACCATTTATTATAAATATTGAGGTCGATTCTGACGATGACGACAATAGAGATGACGATGACAGAGAAGACGACAAAGCTGATGATGGTGACGGTTTCAATACTCAGCAAAAATCAGTAACGGTCTGTTATCTGCTATAAATTAATGTTATGTTGATAGTATTAAATTGTATACATTACTGATAAGTGACTTTAATTGTTTTTAATCTTTTCATCTATGCTAAAAATCTCTAACTCTTGGCAATCACAACGAACTAGGTTATAAAAAGTCACTTTAAACATGTATTTCGTTATAAAACCATATACAAATCTAATACAAATAAGAGAAAAAGCTCGACATATACACGCACTCATACCCGATCTGACGGCATCTGACAAGGTTCATTTGTAAAAAAAAAAAAAAAAAAAAAAAAAAAAATCTTGCATGACCGCATATGATATACCTCACCATCTTAGAAAAGTTTTGATATCGCCCCTCAGCATAAACGGCTGTTACATTAGTTCATGCACATACAAACAACCGAACACCAGGTGGCTCACAGTCGCCATGATTTCGGGAGGACGTTCAACATGAGGTATTGAAAAAACATTTTTCAACAAAAAAACAATCTTTAGAAAATTCTAACTTTATCAGTTAAAAATGGTTGTTTTGTTGTTTTCACTTTAGTACTAGAAAAGTAAAGTAGAGATTTTTTTTCTCTGTGGTATGGGATCAAATACCTGCGACATAAAATAGTGAAACAGATTTTAATTTGATAATGAAATATTCAATATCTAAAAGTGTTTGAGTTTATAAATTCAGACATAGGCGACTTCAGAAAAATAGTAATAAATGCATAGATTCATCTAGTCAGCTTAAAAAAGTTTATTTTTACAACATTTAAGTTCATGGTGGATGGGGACAATGGATGACATTTCCTGCTTGCGAAACCACAACGGCTTGTGGATACGGCTCAAAAATAAGAGTAAGAAACTGCAATAACCCCACTCCGCAGTATGGTGGAGAAAGCTGCTTAGGAGGATCCCTTGTTTCACAAGTCTGTTACACTGGTACACACTGCCCAGGTATAAAAACAATATGTATAACAACGCGCCGTAAATACCAGCTCAAAGATGAAATACCAAACTTCACATGCACAGTAACGTCCAGTGTACGTCCTGGTTTCAGAAGATTTAATGCTGGCTAGCTGAGTTTAAACCTCGTTATGTACAGTTTACACTTTATTATTTTATATTTATAGCAATAATGCTCATAGCATAACTTGCATGTATTGCATGCAACATAGGCAAAGATACAAATTATTTTCTGATATCTTTTACTGCACTGTGTTTTCTACATTTTACTTGGAACAAACACACTTTCAGTTAACGGCGGTTGGTCTCGCTGGGTCATAGATGATAACTGTGTTGGATATTGCGGCATTGGAACACGCCGCCGCGAGCGATTTTGTACAGAGCCAGAACCAAGATACTACGGGTTATTTTGTAATGGTTCAGAAGTTATCTTTGATGAATGCGATACCACAGTGCCATGTACACGTAAGTAAGAATTAAAATCTAGTTATCTAATTTACAAAAATTATCGGTAGGAGGATTGATATTGACAATCCTTTTTCAGCAGACTAGAAGGCCAACTTACAATGCACCATGCTTTACTGCATTTACCAATGATTATGTTTCTTTTTTGCAGAACACGGTGGGTGGTCTGAATGGGCATTAGGGAATTGTAGTACTACATGCTTACAAGGCTATCTTAAAAAAACTCGAGATTGTACTATGCCTCCTCCTGCGAATGGCGGAAGAGTTTGTTCAGGCGATACCAGCATCTACGAATCGTGTAATGATGAAGTACCTTGCGCAGGTACGCATGGATAAGTAGATTTGACCTTAACATTGAGTCGCTTATTGAATCTTTAATTGAGCGCTTTCAGTTAACCGTGGTTTGCTTGTATCGATATACTTAAAGATATTAGTTCATTTCCTTTGAATTAATGGGTGATATAGCTTTCAAACGAAGCGACAGATACAGTAATCAGCTATTACTCGCATATTTAACAGTACCGCGTCAATATAATTTGATTATTATTCTGGTACAATTTCGGTATAGAGTTTAAATAAGTAAAGCAAATTTAAAAATTCACTGCTTTGACTGCATTCAACTTAGACTTCGTCTTTTTGCTATCATGTGACGTGCAAATATGATGCAAGTGAAACAAAAAATTTAATTAAAATAATAAAATTAAAATAAAACCACGATTCGATCATAAAACGTTGGTTACAAATATTAGGCGTCAAAGTTACGGAATTATTCGAAAAATGAATTATGTGACATGTGAATGAATCAAAAGACAGAAAAGGGAACTGCGTGATTGTTCATTCATGGATGGATTGAATATAACATGTTTACGTTGGAGTCACTGAGGGTTAGGAATAGAGCAAAGCAAATATGCTAGGATTGCCACTGTGTTTTTTCGTCATGCAAGCTAGTATATCATTGCGAATGTAATCATTTCCGTATATTTAAATATTATGATTTAGTGAACGGTAGTTGGTCAGCATGGCAGATATCAGAATGCAGTGCTACGTGTGGAAATGGAGAAAAAACTCTCAGGCGCACGTGTACTAATCCTGCACCTTTTGGAGAAGGTATCGCGTGTAATGGCAGCAACTTAATGATAATCAGTTGTGACAGCGAGCAGTGCAGCGGTAAGTTTTAATCCTCCAATCAAAATGTCTTATGTAAAAATGCAATTCAGCAATTCTCCTGTAAGCTTGATAATGACTAGCCCATTACAACCAAGTTTGCAATTAATTGATTTTCTAGGCCGTGCAGTTTACTGAGTTTAAATTTGCTTTAAAATTTTATTAATAAGTCCGACAGTTGTTATGAAATGGTGTGACAAAGTTACAGAAGTATTTCGATAACCATGAAGAACTTCAGTCTTTAATTTATAAAACAGCATGCTGGCTTCGAAGTTATGCCAATGTTATAGATAGTCTACATTAAAATTACGAAAGCTTGTGGATGCAATGTAAATCGTTATCTTATAAATCACCGTCCGGGATCTGCTTTTGCGAATCTGTTTTTTTGACACATTGTAAACAAACTTATCTATTACAGATAATATTTCAAAGTTGCCGATAGCAGAAGCTGAAAAATCTTCGCAAGGATCAACTATAACAATAGTCATCTTACTGCCAATTTCAATGAAATACGGCTTCGCGTTAGTGTAGTTTGTTGCACTCCGCTCTCGCAAGGTTTTCTGGATAACAGATTCACTGAGAATTAAAGAAATATGAAGAATTTCATTTTAAAAGAACAGCACATTGCTTGAAACTGGCTCCAGGCTTTTGATAATAGCAGTTACATTGAGACGGCGAATGTTCTAATTTATTTATTATCTTCACTTTTGAGCCTTGTATAGTTCATTACAGTGTGTGACATCAGTCAACCACAAGTCGGTCAAAAGACAACAACTATGTAAATTCGTATAGTGGTCAATCGCCCAAACCAAAAAATAGCAGTTGTGAATTCTGACTGTAAGCAGATTAATTGACTTGTATAATATCTGCTGAACTACAGAGCAAAGTCTAGCCACACATTTTTGTTTCGTCAAATATGAGTTTCATTTAGGAGTTCCTCGCACAGCAGAAACTGCATGATGTGATGAAGGAGTGAATACATTGAATGTATCAAGAAACCATTTAAACATGGGAACAGTTTCGTTGATAGGCATAAATCTTATATTACATTACTGTAATACCAATCAACATACACTCCTGTATGTTTTTAACAAAAAATAGTCATTTTCGAATTCGTATAATAATGACAATGACACAATAATCAAATGAATAAACTTTATAACTGACGGTATTTATCTAGTACGACCTCCGAGGGTGTCATTCTAGTTCTATTTTCTCATCAGCAGCATTTTACAAAATCAGAAATGAAACTGAAATAAAGAGGATTATAATTATATCTTGTAGTCGAAGGAAACTTTTTAACTAGCACAGGCCTAGCTGGTAATTTTACAGTAATCGACATGTACAGTGCTTCAATTGATTCCTTGCTGAGTGGCTTTTATTAGGAAAATATATTTATATATATATATATAATAATATTATAGTTATAAATTATAAAATTAGTACAAGTACGAGTCTTCAGCCAAGGCATACATTTCGTCCGTAGGGTGCAAAATAAGCCCCTAACCGGGGCATTTTCCTCAAAAAGGTACCCCTAAACGGGAAGTTTTCTCTGAAAAATTAACAACCAAAAAAAAGACTGGTTCCCAAAAAAATCGACAACCAAAAAAAACGTCGTCAAAACAAAATATTACACTAAATTTTAAAAAAAAATGCAAAATGGTCGCCAAAAGGTAATGCTGCCTAAACGGGAGGTGTACGTGAAAAATCAACCCCTAAACGGGAAGTTACATTTGCCAAAAACATACCCCTAATTCCCCTAAATGTGGTTTTCCGCCAAAATCGACCCCTAAACGGGGTTCCCGAGAACCCCGTCGAACGGCGAAAAAGGTACCCCTTTTCCCCGTATTTTCGGACAAGCATACGTACCCGACTTTTTTAAGTGAGCCCCTTAGGATTTCCCCACATTATCTTTATTTCTCTAAAATTTCTCTAGGTACGTGACTAACAAAATGAATTGCTGTTATTTTAAGGTTTGTAACAGTTTTTTCTTTTGAAAAGGAAAATTGCATTACAATCAGAATTTCGCTTAAATAAGCCGATGTTGTTTGATAAACTGGCAGTCAGTATCTAATAAAACCTCCAAGAAGTTAATAATCGCCCCCTTTAAGAGCAGTTTTTTTAAATAATCGACTAGGGTGATTATTTGAGAAAATAGTGTATAAGAAATTTCTATAGAGCTGAAGTTACGAACTGTGGGTGTCTTGGCCACCTCTTTTGGAATTATAGCAATCAGTAGAGTATCAGCTGGGAATGAAGCCGCGGACGGAAGATATTTTTTGAAAATACACATACTGCGTGGCTCATTATTGTTATAAGCGACCGACTTGTGTATATTATTGGCATGCTCGCGACAACTACGAACGTATTGGGAAACGTGCTCCGTATCTAATCAATGAGGACGAAAACGCATCAATTTATCGATTCGATTCTTTGACATATGTCAGTGTTTCTAAAATTTCGAGTTCAAAAAGACTCGAGTTAAGCTTTGTCTTCGCGGGGCTGTTAAATAACATCGAATGAATTCCAGTGACCTCGCAAAAGTCGAATCATGCATCGTGTTCAGGGCGAAAATGGATGGTTAGTGTTTGATAGTGCGTGTGAATGACTTGGTATATATTAAAATAATATACTACGCATATTTTTGCGCAATCCTATGGTACTCCGTATGGCGTATATGATTCCGACTGCACGACAAAACACACGAATTTAACGCTGCATTTAAGTATTCTTTAAATTGCTACCGTTTTGCGTCTGTCTGAAAGATGGAAAGGATTGTTTGTTATTTATTAACAGGTAAGTTATAGAAGCAAGCGTTGATTTACCAACCGAAGCGACTACCGTGTCGATAAATAATGTTGAAAAGTAAGGCCTTAAAATATATTCTACATATGCATAATATAATATGGAAGATACCATCAACGTTAGTCGTATAGGAATTGGTGATAATTTAGTGCTAATACTGTTAAAAAGAAATGTTTCTCTTTTTATTTCGAAACTTTATAGAAAACCCAGTATACCGAAATCTGCTAGAGAAATAAATAATATATTTTTGTAACAAACAAGCTTGTGGGATTTGTACCTGTGCAGTAAACATCTGAAAACTCAAGTGCTATAACTACATAGACACTAAAGCTTCAGATGCTGACCACTGATTTCCCTTTGCTTTTATCACACACCTATATATACTAATTAAAATGCTAACTATTCCTTTCTCTTACCTCAATCTTACTATAAACATAATATTGGGAAACGTGCCCCCCCCAAGGTATAATGCTCGCACTTAAAAATTGCAAATGCTCCCTGCTCCCAGTTAAGAGCGCGCGAAATCATGATTTTCCAGGCAAGCGCTTGCAGCGCACCAAGGTAATTAGGGTGGTCTGAGGGCATGCCCCCTGGACATTTTTTAGATATTTGATGCAATCTGGTGCATTCTGGGACTCTTTTTTGCCAAGACAAACTGAGCCAATTTTGATCAATTTTTATACATTGACAATCACATTTTACATGGAGAACCTAGATGCCTTTACAACATTAGCATATTTTGGAATTTATGGTCATTTATTCTAAACTTAATTTACTCACCAATGTTGTCATTGTTTTTGTAATGATGAGAATACACACAGTGTTGTCTTTAGTAATATTTACTGTTAAATTCAATCAAGCCGCTCAGTGGAATACACAACAGACAACTTGATCAGTTTGAAATTAAAATATGACAAATGTAAGATTAATATTGTTACAAGTTATTTATTATATTTAAAACAGAAAGATTTGGTCAGCATTTACAATGTACATGCAAATTATCACTTGTAATAAATTAAACACATAATTCGGAACTGGCTATACTGAATGTCCTGAATGATAATATGACAACATATCATGTAGTCCTGGTTCATGACATTCGTCTGCACTAGCTCTCAATAATATCAGACTTGTGAACTGTGCGAACAGTCATGGAAACTTACATATAGTCAATTACAGCGAAAATGCCCACATTTGGAAATCTATGTAATTCCTACCGAATGAGTTCATATATCAGCGTCCAGATACTCTCTGATTATCCAACTTCAACTCTCACTACTTCTATGGCTGTTTGCAACTCCTGCGCTGGCACCCAGGGGGATGGGGTACTTGCCAAACACTGGGTTGGTGCGTGAGGGCCAGGGTAAAACAAGCTTACTGCATGGTAAAAACAGAATTCAGGAGTTTCAAATGGTGAAGGGAGTAGTTGAATTTGAAGTTGGATAATCAGAGAGTATCTAGACAATGATGTATGAACTACTTCGGTAGGAATTTCATAGATTTCGAAGTTTGGGCACTTTCACTGTAATTGGCTATGTAAGTTTCCATGACTGTTCGCACAGCTCACAAGTCAGATTATTAAGAGATAGTGCTGAACATCATGAATCAGGACTACATATCATGATGCATGATTGTGGGAAGGTTTAGGGTTGAATGTAAACAAAAACAGTGTGAATGTGACTGAATAAGGTGCCAACAGTAAGAATTCACTTGGGATACAAGTAAAAGAAAATAACTCGCTATTTGCTTATAAGAGGCAATTAGTAAATAAAGCTCGCTGCTCGCACTTAAGAGTCCTGGACAATGGATGCTCGCTGCTCGGTCTTAACAGACCAAATGCTTGCGATACCCCCCCCCCCCACAGCCCTCACCCATATGTTGATGATATCTTCTACGCTACACAGAATATATTTTAAGGCAGTAATAAGTACTCTATATGATACGGCATTAAGGAGCCAATTGCATCCATGGATGTAGAACAGGCGAGCATTCTTCTCTTTACCTTTTTATCCCTGGGCAGCCATGGTACATCTGTATTTGAAAGCGGATATAAGGATACAGTTGATTTTGCCAATCACCTCAGTAGTAACGTATTGTCTTTTAGTAAATGGACTAACTCTTCGCGGAAAATTCTGTGCAGTCACAAATAAAGATAATCATGTCTCATGCCTAATCCCGATTTTTCGTGCTGTCTTAACGAATTAACTTTTATTAGATGGAATTAGTGAGAAATATACAGAAAACTTTGTGATCTTCTACGCTTGGATATACTTCCTCAGTGTTTGATAAAAAAATGATATTTTTCAACTTTGATTTCCCTCACTTTGTGTGAAATTATAGCCACTTCCAAATAGAGATGTCCCCATGGCTGTCCAGGAAGGAGAATAGAAAAAAAGCTAGTTTATAAACTCGCCTGACTAATGCCTACTTTGTTGTACACTACCTTTATTTTAACAGTAATGTGATCCTAGTCCTGTAGGTGGATTATTGTAATTACAATGTGTTTTCTTTTGTTGCATTCAAGGTACTGTTCTATTTTTTCTATTTACTGAAAGTACCTTGAACTTTTCCAATGCTATGTTGAGAACCCGTCGATCTGTGAATTTAAACGCCAGTAAGTATACACATAACTACTATAAGCCTCACTAAATAACAAATACGGCAGCATAAACAGCATCCTCTAGTGATTTTTAAAAAATAATTAGATGAGGGTCTTTAGTGACAATTCTTTTCACACAAAATATATGTTTTCTGAAACTTTAACTATGTCATGTTGGTTTTTTGAAGCTATTATGTGAATGTATGAAATTTAATTAGCGTTTAATTTACTTCTTAAAACGTAGTTGGCTCGAATTTAGAATTTTCCGGTAAAATGTACCCTATAGTTTCTACGAGGTGTTATAAATTAAATGTCATGCGTTGCACACATGAGTCTAAAAAAACCACCATGACAAAGCATGAATGTTAAAGTTTTTCAAAAAAATTGTGTGATAAAGTGTAATTCAGATTTTTCACAATTCTTTATTTAAGCAGTAACGGGAGTCTAGCGTAATACAGGCACTGCAATATAGCATGTGTTGCATTACTTACCATGCAGTATTTCACCTTTATAATTCGTTTTCTGTTTGTTGTCCTGTACAATGAACTGGAGAGAAAGTATTTATGATCTGAGCAGTGCTGTATCGCTGCCATACTGTATATGTATCATATTTTTTTTGAGTATTTTATTTTTAGTTTAAAGCTTAATTAACTATACTAGCCAACTTGTGAGGCATAATTTCTAAATGAAACAATTTGGCATTAGATAGCCAATTGCAGCCAGGGTCTGTAATCCATAGATCTTTGACGCGTATTAATATGTCTTTTTTCTCTTTCTTTTTCTTTTTGCCCCTGGGCAGCTGCATGAACACTTCCATTTGAAAGTGGCTTTAATTTCGCACAAAGTGAGAGAAATCACAATTTAAAATTGTTATTTTTTA
>JAOXYB010057345.1:0-11007 GCA_028565635.1 Phoronis ovalis
ATATTGAATTGGCCAAGTCCTTGATATGTTACAAAGACCATAAAACGGTGACGGAACAGCGCCCTCTGTATGATATAACATTCCACGTTGCATGCACGATATACACCGTGTTTTAGAATCTTGCGGAATTTGGGATTCTAGGATTCCTTAGGGATTCCCTAAGAGACTAAGGTGATGCGCCAGAAAAATCTGAGTAACTGTCACAAACCAGTGTTTAGTGCTTTATCGGGAGAGAGCAGAACTCGGAAACCTAGTAATACTCGCTTTGGAGTTGCCACAAGTTAAATTTGGCATTAAAAAAATCAATAATTTGTTGCGCTACTAATATTTATGCAGCAAAATCATTTTGTTTTGACCAATTCTGCGGGAAATATCAGAAAATGAAATTTTATCGGAAATAGACTCCAGCTTAGACTTAACAAAAATACGATTGTCTAGCGGGTTAGCAGTACTGACTAGTCATTATGGCAGGTGTTTAACAAAGTTTACTTCAGCCTAAGCTAGACCCCGTTACTGTTTAAATAAAAAATCGTGAAAAATACGCATTATATTTTTTTTCACGCAAAGTCTTTCCTGAAGCTATAACATTCAGGCTATGTCACGGTGGTATTTGTTGACTCGTGTATACAATGCATTAAATTTATATTAACGTTTTATATACTCATAAAAATCGTAAGGCACATCTTGCTGGATACACTAGCAGCTCCAAATTCGGGCTAACTACATGTATATTTCTGAGAAATAAACGATACTCCCATTATTTGTTATTACCAAATTGTAAATACTGTTAATAATCTTTGAATTGTTAATTAACATTTACCAAAGGATTTTTTCGTTTATTTACTAAAGTAATTATATAACCAAAACCACGGCTGCAATTTAAATTGGTCCAAAACAAATTATGGGAGTATCGTTTACTTGCTAAAAATATAGTTAGCACGAATTTATATCTACTTGGTTTTTGCCGTAGAATTTACCTATACTAGTGATTTTTATAGGGTGTCATTAAACTCTAACTCAATTTGATACATCTCACACATTAGTTTGAAACTACTAATACCCACAGTCTGAATGTTAAAGTTTCAAAAACATCTATTTGTGGGAAAAAATGTAATGTGGACTTTTAACGATTTTTAATTTAAACAGTATTGAGGGTTTATCTTAGCTTTAAACAGCAAAGACTATCAGTTTTGAGGTCAATTAAATTTGTTTAATTTGTATCATTATTTTGACAGGTGCTGAGAAATTTTTGTTGCTAACCCATGAAACAGACATCATAAAGATATCGCTAGATACGCCCGACCACTACAAAAACGAAACTTTGCAACTTCAAGGTGTACGTCGCGTCGTCGCTGTAGATTACGACCCTGTAGGTGGGCTTGTTTATTGGACGGATGTCATTAAAAAGCAAATTTTGCGAGCATCTCTTGATGGATCAGGTAATGATAACATAACCGTAACCGGGATCGTCAATACTGATGATAATATTGCTATACTATTGCGCACATTGACAGTTTTGTTTGTTAGCCTGAAATTATGTGATCTGTAGTTTCAATTAAATTAAGGTATACTCTCTCTTCACGGTAATTTCAAGTGAAATGCTTTGCGATATATTAAAAACTAAGCGTGCTGTCAAAACAATAGGTATTTCATGATATTCACATCATTGCTCACACTAACTGCACCAGGGTATGGCTGTTAGTGGGTTATGGAGCCTAAAACGAAGTCTATGTTCATTTTTAATACTGTACACATTATTCAAAATTATGCCACTCATCTACAGCAATTAATTATAAAGTATATGCAACTCTAAATGTTTATTTTATATATCGCTAATCAATGTCATTTTGAAGGTCAAGAGGTCGTCGCTTCTACCGACGTTTCAGTTCCTGATGGTATAGCAGTTGATTGGCGGGCAAGAAATGTTTATTGGACAGATGCAGGTAATGACACCATCGAAGTTGCTAGGCTGAATGGTGCCTCACGTGGAATCGTACTATCAGACAACTTAGATGAACCCAGAGCTATTGTGTTGGATCCAGTTCGAGAGTAAGTTTATAGCATGTCTTGCTATTTTTCTTGAGCCCACTTCTATAATCTTACAATCGCATAACAGTCGCCCAGGTGTACTGTGTTATTATACGTCATGTGTATATGAGTTCCGGCTAATCAGTAACTAGATTAAATTACCACGCATTTACTGTATACAATTTTTATTCATGCATCCACTTACGGTTTCTTGTCCGGTCACTACTAACTTATTAAAATACTGTTATAACTTAAGGTTACTAGTAATTAAAGGAATCAATACCAATGCACTACTAACTACCTTCCTTCCGCACGTGGGCGTTCTGAGTATATAATAGGATCTCGAACCGGCTCCAAAAACGTAGTCTGAACGGCCTATATGTAATGTTGTAATTTTCAATAAGCAAATGTATAATCATAATCATTTTCAGACATATGTACTGGACTGATTGGGGTGCAGCACCAAAGATCGAGAGCGCTAACCTTGATGGCACAAACCGCGTAGTACTTGTTGACGTGAATCTCCTTTGGCCCAATGCTTTAGCTTTGGACGCTGAAGCGAGAAAATTGTACTGGGGTGATGCAGGCTTAGACAAAATTGAGGTCGCAAACTGGGATGGAACAAGTCGCATTATCCTAGCATCCGGTCCTCAGCAGCAGATATTTCACATATTTGGTTTTACCTTACTAGGTAAACATATTATTATTATGTACTATGTATGTAAAATAATACTGCTGGCAGATCTAGAGCAGATACATTGCTTTTCTGTTTTTATTGTGAATAAACTGTGTATTAAGACATTATTAACCAATAAATATTTTATCTTGAAGATGACTATTTATACTGGACCGACTGGGGCACTCGTAGAATCGAACGCATTAATAAACGCACCGGTGCTCAAAGAGAAGTGATTATTGACTATATACCAGCAGCGCTCATGGGTCTGAAAGCAGTAGATATTAACCTGCAGCAACAAGGTGCGTCTTGCAATCCTCTGATACAAACCTGTAAGACGTCTATTTTTTAATGTGTACTCTTGAATAATTCAAGAATTTGAACATACAACAAATTTCGCTATCAATATGACATGGTACATATATATTATTGAAAATGACATGCGTCTTTGGATATACCTAGGGAGTCACCTATTCATACATATACGTATTTAGGTTGGCTGTTGAGACTGTTTACCCAAGGTAATGTATCTAAGAAGTATCCAGAGACACCTGTTGGTAGCAAACTTTTATCACGTATATACCAGGCCCAAGTAGAAAAACATGTTTTATCCAAAATGAATATATATATTAGAATATATATTAAACAATTCAAATATGTACATCTTCAAACACCTCAAGGCTCCGTTTTGATATTCTTGATTTTTTTTTCATCAAGAAATGGTTTTAGAAGCAAAAACACAGTCCATATTCATATTAATTGTGATCATGACTAACTCTATAGTCCGTATGTCTATTTTTGGTGTAGGTATTAGGTGTAAGAATTTAATCGACTCAAATCGATTAAAAACATGTGAATGAAACAGACTAAGTTATTTATATATTTTATCTGAAAATGGCCACGACACCTATTTGGTTATGTAATGGATAACACAAACAAAATTGAACTTATAATTCAAATAACTTCTGCCCAAAATTACTATACCAATTATATTATAGTTAACGCACTTATACCGTTCAGTGATATTTGCTCAGATCTTGTACTACCTGATTGGTTTTGATGAATGTCATTCTACACATTTTCTATACAGATGTTTGTAGAATGCATTTTTCATATAGCTACACTCTATCTCTGAGCAATGCAATTACCAGTACCACTCTTACTCATAAAATTAAATCACAATACCACTTGCCCCCCATGCCTACAATTGTCATTATAGTATCTGTACGTTAGCTGTTATGCCTAGTATTTTGTAAATGATCACCTACTGAGGATTTATTTAAGAAACAAACGCGGAAACTATCCAACATTCGCAGATGTGCAGTGTGTTTGATTACTGCATGTTGTGCGACTACCACGATGACATTTTCGCGATCTATAAGTATCTCATTCTCCTTATGTATTAAAATGTAGGCGAAGAAAATCCAAAAAATTGGACAGCGTATGGTGAAGACGCCTACTTATGGATTTTAGAGCCAAGATTACAATGGTCTGATGCGGTAAATGACTGTGCTGACAGAGGAGGGCAGTTAGCTGATATTTATTCCCAGGATATCAAGGATTGGCTACCTAACATCGCTCCTGTAGGGTAGGCATTTACTTGATCACTATAATGATATTCTTTTGGTTTTTAGACATAGTGTTAAAGTGGACAAACACTACTGGCAGGAGCTGAGTCAGAATTTATTTTAGGCTTGGGAGTTCGATTTTTCTAAAAACTGCACCATATTTTGGCATGTTTTTATACAATTTTTATTGTTCAAGAGGGGTTCGAGGACCATTATACCCCAAACTTCCATAGGTGGCAATTAATGCATTTTGTAAACTTATCACCTCGTGTCTAAAGCATATAAGAATAATTTTATTTTTGATAGGAATGATAGATTGTCAATGGAGAAAATGTAAAATTTATAGCAAATGTGTAAACTATATTTCAGCATCGTTGGTGACTATTTTTGGATTGGTCTTAGCGACACTGCTTCAGAGGGCACATGGCGTAACTTAGACGGCCAAACTACAGCCTATGTGTTTTGGGCGACGAACCCGTCTCAACCCAATGGAGGCATAGCAGAAAATTGTGCTGCTGCAGATCGTGGTCGCAATTACGAAGTATTTGATAGATCGTGTGCCAGCACAAATTCTTATTTATGTCAGATCAAAAGTTATAACTCATCAATCCCTCACTATAGAAGAGGTAAGCTAAATTCGTTGCTAAACAACAACAAGGGAAATTGAACTTCTCCCTGCATTTATTGCAGGCAATATTCTGAAAGCGTGCTATTCCCGGATAACATCATTGTTATAATAGTAGTAGATTTTGATGGTCAGTCATAATTTGAAATTAAATGACTTACCTGCAAGTTGAAATTTGATTGTAACTCTACCATGTCATATTAGTAACAGGAATTAAATGAGATTGAACTGCGCATGTGTGGGTCAGTATTCAAAGCTGAATGTACACATCAGCCCAAGTATTGAGTATAACAGATCCTTGTTTTATTCTGGTGATGTGTGTAACAATGATGAAGTCATAAAACTTCCATTTTCCAAGACTTGTGTTCACTGGCATGGTATGTATAGTCTGAGTACACTAATATCAGACAATAACTATTAATTAATTAAATATTCACCATAGCATATCTGTACCAAACATATATATTCCAAAATTAATTAATCATTCATCACAGCACAATTGTGTTCACCATATATTCAATATCAATAGTACATTAGACCGGCTTTTTATAGCCTTATATATAACCATCCGTAAATGGGAGGGTACTGAGATGATGGGTTGGCATTTAATTCCTGTTACTAATATGACATGGTAGAATTACATAAACTGTGCAACGTTCTATAAATATGTAGCGTAAAAACTCACAAGCTACAGCAGAAGCGCGAAGCGATATGTTCAAGCCTCCACGTGGTCTATTAAGTAAATTCAATATGGCCGTCGGTAAAAATTGCCCACTAATTTTCGAAACAATGATAATTTTAAGTATAACCTATTAGTTACTCTAATATGCTCAACATAGATATTGTTAATCATATGAATGTAAGTCGCCTCCGCGACGTCGACGAGGTGAATAATAGACAAACGGCTGCTAAGGGTAATAAATATGCCGTTATGATATTTTTTTAAGAATATATATGGCCCCTGTCGACACACTTTTCATTTGTTCTAAAAACTTACACCTCACATATAATTATAACTCCTTTCGCATCAACGAAGTCAGCGAATTACATATAATACAATTCCCTGGCTTATATCTGGCCAAAGCCCCGAAATACTAACTCACATTTTGAGTGGTAGACGGAGCGAACAGTAAACACGTCTAGACCCACACAAAAGGAATAGTTCACTGACCCCTGCATGGGCAGTTCAATCTCATTTACATGCCTGTTACGTATGACATGGTAGAATTACTGTGTCAATCCCAAGATGTCGATACAAGAACGCTAAGACGACCATTTTTAACCAGAGTTTTACTACTTTATTATTTAGATTGGATTCAAAATTTAGTATATGTCAACATATTTCATATTGTTTTACTTGCTGAACCATACGTGTGGAGTCGTCAAGCAACTTTTATTTTGATGTATTAAACAGGACAATATAATGCAAGTAATTTGTCTGGCGATAGCTCATGTTTACCTTGTAGCTAGTCCCATATGTTTTTGTCACTCGTCGGCTGTACCATTCTGTATATACAGTAAATCCATCCGTTAGTGTTCCGTACATTCTCAACCCACGTCTGGGCTTAACCATAGTCCATTTTTCTTTATTATCTTTATTAACGGAAGAACGATAATCCTTTTATTTCTATGCAAAGTGTCACGAACGTCTTGACACCAATCAAATTGCAGCTTACAGTAATAGGGATAACAGATAACTAAGCGGGTAGGAGGGGGGGGGGGGGTCCATCGCACACATACTGTTCTGCTAGAGTTTAACTATAGCCCACTAAGCAACAAGCAAACTCCCTGGCAATACCTAGTCAGAATGAGTCATAATGATACAATAGATGCGGTAGGCGACGATGGATTACACAGAGAGAAAGGCTTATCTCGGTTGGCAAAAGATTAATAGCGTAATTTTTTCGCTCTTGTTAAATTGAAGGAATATAACAGAAATTGACTATGGTTAAGCCGTGACGTTAGTTGAGAATGTACGGAACGTATGTAACAGATGGATTTATTCAGACTGCGGCTGTACCAACACATGATCCAGAAGCTAAGGAGGTTGTCAACTACCCGTATCAATAAACATGATAGAGTCTGCCTAATAATAGTTGTAGTTACCATTGGGAGAAAATTGTGCGAGAAGTTTCCGAAAAAATTGTAAAAAATGTATTTATTAGTGACTTGCCATTGAAAAATATAACTAACGGCGTAAGAGATGAGTAAACTGACTGTACGATATATTAGCTTTGTTGTTATCATTTGGAGGCACGCGACGGTCTTCTGCAGTATTGTTTGTTTTAAGAAACCGTACTTCAATAAACGTAGGTATATAGTTTAATTGTAAAATATCTCTGTGTTTAATTTTCAGTTCCAGGACAAGTAACACTTGACGTTACCGTGTTATCAGCCACTTCTGTTCGAGTAGCGTGGCAAAGTCCAGACTCAACTAGTGAAATTACCAAGTACATTCTTGAATACAAACTTATGAAGCATGTTGCTTGTGGCACAGTACTACGTAACAGTTACCAAAGTATGCAGATCGATAGTAGTGCGCATGCACGTGACTTAGTAAATCTCGAAGAGTATGCTGAGTACAGTGTAAGAATACAAGCATTTAATTCGGTCGGAGCAGGGAATTACAGTACTGTGATTGCTAGTACCAGTACTGCAGGTAACGTGTAAGAGTGAAAGCCACAATTATGTTTCTGTAAATTTAAATGTAAATAACTAACAAGAACAACAATTAAGGGAACAAAACCGGTTTATATCAGGTTTCGGTGTCATAATTCCAATATGCAATATGATGCATAACCACTGAGTCATTTTTATACGTACGTATTAACATAACACTTGTTTTTATTAATATGTAATCTTCATTCGACAGTTTTAAATTCTTGTTATCTGTTGTTGTTATGGACGCACGATATTAACTTTTATGAAATCACAAAATAACCGAGTAAACCTATATTTGTAGCTCCCAATGGGACGCCCGACGTGCCGTATACAGCTTATTCTGTGTCTGCTACCAGTTTCAGCATTAATTGGAATCATCATCATTGCCAAGAACGCAACAGTCTTACCTTATTGAGATTTGAATACCAACTGGACAATGTAACTAGTGGCGAGACAGTGGGGATATACTCAATCGCTTCGCCTCCTACAACTGTACAAAACCTAAAGCCACATACAACATACAGCGTTAAGGTTAGATTTTGTAATGGTATAGGTTGTACAAGATTTGGATCAGCAAGACAAGTTGCGACAGCAGAAGCAGGTGCGTAATTAGAAGAATGCTACAATTGTCTGCTAGTAATGTATAATTTACTAAAACTTTTATTGTAGTGGAGTAATGTAGAGGCCTAGAGCTATGACTAAAAATGAAGAAACTCGCGCTTAGTAGTTACTGTGCATATGTTGACTCTGGAATAGTTTTACACAAATTAGGAACTAAGTATTCCACCAGATTTACTCTGATAGCAAACAATCAGAAGTACATTGTAGCTTATTAAATTATTAAGGCATTATTCATGTCATGTGGGTAGTTCATTGCTAGGCTCAACTTTGAAACCCTAACAATACTATGCATTTCCTAACAACGCTCTTTTAAGATTAAAATGATACTCAAATAATCTTTTTCCGGCAAGCACTCGAACAATGATGCGTGATTCCAGTTACGGTCTTTCCAGAAATCTCACGAGGAATAACTGAATCTGAATTTCTTTAAGAACTATTACAATTAGACAAACAACAGCTGCTACCGAAGAAATATAACTTGGCGTGTAGTTTTCTTATTAAAGGATGGATAAACTTGATTATAGCGCGTCACTACGCTAGCTTTTTTGCTGCCAAGGGGCTCTCTATAGTAGCATTTCTTGTCTGATACAAAGCTTTCATCTTCTGACAAAAACAAGCTAGCAAACTGTTGTTCACAGATCTAAGATACAATATTTTCTCAATGTAACTTTGACAGGCTGTAGTGAATCATAATTTTAATTTGGTCTTAGGAATATATTTACAGGCGATCAGTACACTGTTGTTATCACAAAAGAAGGATATTCCTATAACTGTTATACAGCATCACAGACCATAATTTTATATGTAGTATACCATAAATCGATCGGATATTTACAGTGAAACAAAGTACTTACAATAATTTTTTTTGTGTAGAAGTTCCATAATGTTATGTTGGATTGCTTCCGGAAGGTACATGTAACATAATTAAAAAGTGAAGGCAGATGTAAAATGTTCGCTCTGCTTGAATATGTAATAGTTGACATGTTTAAATATTGATTCATAACTATTGTTTTTCATGCTCAGTTCCAGGACAAGTCACTCTTGCTATCTCTGCATTGTCAGCAACGTCTCTTCGTGTAGCGTGGCAAATTCCAGACCCAAATGGCATAATTACCAAGTTTATCCTTGAATACAAAGTTATGAGACACATAGCTTGTAGCACAATATTGGATGGCAGTTACCAAAGTATAGATATTGATCGTAGTTTAAATGCACGAAACATACTTAATCTTGAAGAATACGCCGAGTACAGTGTGCGAGTGAAAGCATATACTTCAGTTGGAGCAGGCGATTATAGTACCCTTGTTGGTAATACTAGTACAACAGGTGATTTGAAAATGAAGTACTGATTATTTTTGTTGACTTTAATGATCACACCAAAGAAATGAACAAATAATTAAAAAATACATATTTTTTGTCTTATTAATTGGTACTTTCATTCCAAGCTTTATACATACGTATATAGAAGTAAAATATTCATCAAAAGCACTTGTGTACATCAATTGTTCTGACATTTGCAAGGATTTCAGTGCCTGTTAAAGGCATTGATTTGGATTCGTCGCATTATTTTTACAAAAACACAGTATAACTGCATATATCTAATTTTTTAGCCCCCAGCGGGACACCAAACATGCCATATACAGCATATTCTGTGACTGCTACCAGTTTCAACGTTAATTGGAATAATTACCCTTGCCAAGATCGCAACAGCCTTACTTCATTGAGATTTGAATATCAACTACATAATTTAACTGGTGGTGACACAGTCGGGATATACTCAACTTCATCGCCTCCTATAACTGTTCAGAACCTAAAACCATATACAACGTACAGTGTAGCTACTAGATTTTGTAATGATAGAGGCTGTACAAGTTTTGGACCTGCAAGGTTGGTTTTAACGGCACAAGCAGGTTAGTATCACATATAACACATAGCTACTTGAGTATAAGGATTACTATTTATGAATAGATGCACGTATGAAAAACAAGAAATTAGTGATGGCGTAAATTTACTGTGTACATGTTGCCCTATGCCAGTGTACCAGACTAAGCCTGATTGCGAATTTTCACCAGTACATGCAGATTGTGCGCAAAAACACTGTCTGTATGTGTGCGTGTGTTTGCGCTTGTGTTGACGTGTTTTTTGAGTGATTTGATCATAACCTTTGAAGCACATTTCCTTATAACGCTCTTCTATATCAAGTTGCTAAAATAAAAACAATCTGTTTTTATCACAAGTACTTGGGCAATCATGACGATATCTCAGTTTTGTCTTCCCAGTAATAACAAATGGAAACATACAATCTGTGTTCTACACAGATTTAAAGCAATCAGACTAACAGAAATAACAGAAATGCTAACGATGGTTAACAAGTCATTATGTCAATATAAATATAACATGTAATTATGTCAATATAAGTAAAACGGTCTGTACTGACTATATACCCGTGGGGTGTTGCGTACGCGTTAGTTGTATAGTCTTGTGTGACTGGGTTATACACTTACACTTAAACATAAAACATAAGTATAAAACATTTATACAGCACACAACTCTAGCAAGCTATTCAATTGCGCTCTTACAGGGTGACACGAATTGAATTTTAACATAATTATTAACATCATATAAACATTTTGCTATGATAAATAAAATAAGATCCATTTTATTTGGCAAGTTTATTTCAAATAATTCTTGTAATATTTGGGTAAATACTAGCACGCTCTTTTTACGGTCTTAATTGTGTAGGCCAAAATAACTCTCTCTAATTTAAGAATGCCTGAAAACGTCGTTTTAATTCAAATTACATGAATCAACGATTTTTTAAAATTAAA
>JAOXYB010057356.1:0-11006 GCA_028565635.1 Phoronis ovalis
TGTGAGTTAGAGCCAGTAGAAAGAGCTGAAATACTAAGAGAACAGGTGGCAGCCATGCAGAGACAAATTACTGATCTTAAACTGCAAGCACTCGAACAACAAGGTAAGACACCAATTATCAAACCATAATGACAAAGATGGATATTTAGATAACTGCAGTTCCCGCTGTTTCTAATGAGATTGAACCTTTTCATAATGCATTTAACTGGAAATATAATTGAAAGATTATTCAGAATCGCCACAAATTACAGCAGTAGACGTTTAACAATAGAAAGAACAATAATGATTTACCGATATTTAACGGACAAATTGTATTGTTACTTGTAAATGAAATCTCTCCTTTAATATTTGACTAAATAGTACATTATATTATAAGCACTCTTGTCACCAGAGCTTGTTTCCTCAGTATTACTAATTATAACGCTGTATTGCAGGAAAATTACGGGATGCTCAGAAAGAGGCTGAGAGGAAACAAGACCTGGATTCATCATTGTCAGGGTCAATGGAATACCTGCCAGATACGCATGAAGCTATGTCGACACCACAACTTGCTCAACTTACTGCTAAGAAAGTGGCTGAACAACAACAGTTGCAACAAGGTATGAAACAGGGGAGATAACTTAAGTATTGGTTAGTTCTTTATCTGCAGCATTTGTCCTATTGGTTTGTTCCTAGTGCGAGTGAATTCATCTACTGGTTGTTTGTGACCTTAGAAGCTCTTACAGAATAGCTAAATTTGTATTCTAATATGTTCAAAACTAGCTATTTTACCTGTGACCGTCCAGCAAAGTTGGGTGTTGAAATTAGTAACAGTATGATTGTAGAGCTAGAAGAAATAAAAATAATTCAAAACACGAGCTTAAGCTATAGGATATTAATAATTAGGAGGAACTAACCAAAAATACAGTCACATGTTGCAGGCTATATTATTATATGTAGTGTTTTCTGCTTTCTCTTCTGTACAAACATTTAGAAGTCTCAAGCTACAGTAAAAAAATCATCAAACAGTGTAGTTATTTAAGATGAATGTGCCTTATAATAGCACGTTATGACACTGTATTCATAGGTTTGGAATCTGACTTGGACGCTCATTCGAAGTTAATGCAGTCCTTATCAGTGGACACGCAAGACAAAGACTTTTCTCAAGGTCAAGGATCTCCGACAACTGCCAATGTGCAAGCTGGATGGCACAAATTATCCAGGCAAGCTTCACAGAAAAAGTTACAAGGACAGGAGAATATAGAGAAATCGCCAAAAGTAGGAAGAAAAGGATCTGCTTATGAGGCACAAATTGCTCCGACAGACAGTGTAAGGACATCTGTGAAAGAGATTGAAAACTGCTTACAAAGCTTGAAACAGATTCCATCGCATTGTAAAAATTCACTGAAAACCCAATGTGCTAGTTTACAGCAGAGATATCAAAACACGTTAGAGGGTGTTACAAACTGGCTCGATAATGTAGACGCTCAAATGTTTGAAGTAGATCCTGGCAAAACTCCTGAACAGCTACTGGACGATAATAAAGCATTGAACGATGGTTTGAAATCCATGATAAAAGAAGTTGAGGAATTGCAGTCGTTGGCACCACAAATATTACAGCACGTAGATACCCAGTCAAAGCCTCTGATCAGGCAGACATTGGCTGACCTAGATGAAAGACTGAGAACTATGGAGTTACAGGCACGTCTGCAAGAAAATGAACTGATGGATACGCATAAAGTCTGGAAACAGTATCAGGTTTGTGGCTGTTTGAAAAGATGGAATAAATTCAGTGAATATAAATTTAGAAACTGAATCTTACTCCAACGATGTGCTGCTTAAAGAAAGACTCGGTTTTAGATTTATTTTATGTTGGATTAATTATCTCACTGAATTGATATTTCATCAAATGAATATTCATTCTCAGATGATATAATAATTTCCTTTCAACAAAAGGATCTATGAATATTCATCTATGAATAGCTATTCATAGATCTCTTATATCTCGACTTTTCTAAGGTTATCAATAACTTTAGGAAAGTCGAGGCATAAGAAATCATCCATCAGTGTTTAATTTCTGCATAGCCTTCAGTATTATCAAAGTTATTGTAGTTATAGTTTGACATTAATAATTACTACTTGCTTCAAATTTTATCCCGTTTCGTAGATTTTGTAAGTAATTAAATTTGTACGTATCCAATGCTCTACTTATGTCAAATCAGCAGTTCCAAAAAGAAATTAGTCACAATCAGTTAATTATTAATTAAATATGTAGTTTTTATATGATTCTAATCTGTGGTTGCACAGAGTCACTTGCATGCAAACACATAAAATCACTTCTGGAAATAATATAAATAAAAAATCACTTATTCCAGTCACAAATTGATACACTACACTCCAAGCTGCAAGATGCTAAAACAGAATGCACTGCTTTATCACCAGATGGCAGCATAGGCAAACAAATGGCTGACACAAAGGTTAGTAATTATAACTACAGTAACTCTATTTATGAGAGTCTGCTTGGCTTGTTGCACAAAGCTTCCGTAGTACAAACAGTACACTTAATTTAAATGAATAATAACTGAGTGTTTAATGTTTTGGTTTATATGATGTACATATAGAATCCTTTCTAACACTTGAAGTTGTCGCTGAATGTTTGGCCTGCTACAGTTTCAGTACGCAGTACATTTTATGTATTTTTATTTTGTTCTATGTTCTCTTCTATTAGAATCTTGAAGAAAAGTTAAAATCTTATGAGGGTCAGTTACGTTTCCTTACAAAGAAGGCTGATGAGTTACAGAATCAGGATCCTAGATATGCTTCCCTTACCACTGAACTTGTGACAGTTCAGACATTATGGCAAGAACTACTGGGACAGGTAAGAGGAAACTGAAACTATTGTACTTGATTGTACTTCATTACTTTTTGCTTAGTTTATATTTTACTAGCACGTCATTGTTTTATTGTGACATCACTATTCCATTAAATATATCATGAATCACATGCACAATAACCCAAACGTGTCTTTACTTCACCAGAGTTATGAGTTGCGGCTGTGACGACCCAAACGTTTTTAATGTCATTGTTTGTTTCTTACGCCTCCAGCAATCTATTAATTGTTATGTTATAAAGAAGTTTTCATTTTCATTCATAATCCCGCCATTGCTTATCGTTCTTGTGTATAGGTTTCCGAGAAGAAGTCTGCTTTGCATTGTGCGACAACCAACCAGAGTCAGTATGAGAAGATGATTGAAGAATATGCGGAATTCGTTGAAACAGCTGAACAGAAACTGAAGTCTGACACCATATCAGCTTCGGATATGAGTCACCTGAGAAAACAACTCAAAGCTCACAAGGTATTTTATCATCTAATGTTTAAATATGTTTTTTAAACGTTTCCGTTCGTCAGAATTTCGAAAAGTATGCTTTAGCTTTTAGCATAGTATAATTAAGAAACTGTAATTCTAAGCAAAATTTATTATTTTCCTCTCATAATTGTAAACATTTGAAAAAAGTATGAGTTTGGCCTTTAGCAGCTGTATATCGTGAACATCTTTTTCCTAAGGAGTTCACACTTTGGTTTTAATCTGTGTCCAGTTGCGTTTAATAATTAACAAGGAATCAGTTTGCTGGTGTGCATACTTCTTGCTTTTTTTACATGAACAAGTTGTTTTGTAGGAGTTCTTCAGTGGCTTAGACAGTCACAAGGCTACATTGGATGCTTTAGCTAAGAAAGTTGACCCGGTTACTAAACAAAAATACAACACCCTTCATACCAGGCTCAGTGGTTTAACTGTCATCATTCAAGACCGCGCTAATCTAAAAGGTCAAAAGATGGAACAGTTGCTCCATCAGTGGTCTCAGTTTAACAGCGAGTTCAATGAGTCTGAGATGTTACTCCAACGTTTAGAACACCAAGTTCCTCCGGCACAGCAAGATGAGCCAATTGAAGAAATCCAACGAAAAGTTAATCAGTATCACTCCCTCCAGGGGGCGCTTAATGAGGAAAAAGCTACAATGTATCAGATTGTGGATAAAGGCCGTCAACTGTTGAAAAGTGTTGTCTGTCCTTCTATTGAGACTCAAGTCACTGAGTATGCAGAAGATTGGGTCAGTCTGAATAACAAAGTGGCTAAAGAACTACAGAGGTAAATAACTTAAATATTCAGAATAGCCAGGAAACTGGGAAGGATGGGTTATTCTGTAAAATGGGAAAATTGTTTTAGAATGGAAAGATGTGTTATTTTGTACAAAGACACATTATTTTATAAAATTGGAAAGATTTCTTATTTTGAAAAAAACTTGAATTTGTTTTGTCTCTATTAAGTCTATTAAAACATTTACCGAGAAGTGTATTTTAGTGTAAGAAATAATGAAATATTTGACTATTTAAGCCAGCACCTTCCATTGTGTAAGCCATGTGTGTATGTTGTTTTCATACAAACTGCTTATTTTTTTAGTTTGGAGTCCGTGGTTGATCAGTGGGAAAGATTTGAACAGGACGCAGCGCTTATAAACAACTGGTTATCATTAGCTTTAACCCGATTAGCAGAATTAGGTCAACTTAATGAACAGGATCTTCAAGATGTGTCAGCAATCAGGGAGAAGATTGACAAATTCCTGGTAATCCATCAAAATAGGGGGAATAAACTTAATAAGTAGTTGTAGATATGTAGATGAGCCTATTACATTGTGGTTATAGCCTTCATCCTCAGGCCTTAAGACCAGTTATATTTGAAAATGCAGTGAGAGTTCATATTTAAGGCAGTACAGTCATTTATTGCCTTGCAGCTTGCTCATTTAATTTGTGTGATGTATTCCATTTGGAAAAAATGGGGATATGAAACCCTTAAGTCCCTCTTTTGCTTAATGCTTCACACAAACTATAACGTGCTTTTTGTGTTTCTTAGGAATTCCGAAAAGAAGTTGAAAACCAGGTTCTACCGAAATCACGCGTCACAAATCTAGGTCAACAGCTTCTACGAACTCATAAAACTAACTCGGCAGATATTCATCGACGATTAGATGACATTGAACACCAGTGGCTTCAGTTAATGTGTCAAATACCGAACTATGAGGAACAGTTACACTCGGCACAGATGGAGCTGTTGCCATCAAGACAAGCTCTTGCTGAACTGCTGTTGTGGATAGAGGGAATACGTAAAGTACTAGATGAGGATAAGAATAAAGGCGTGGAGAACTTGATGGAGGCAGAGCTCATGTTGCAGAAATATAAGGTGACCTAAATGTAGTGTAATTATGTCATTATATTTAGGAAGTATCTGGTAAATTAATGTTACATTCTTGTCCGTGTTAATGGTAAATTTTCATTTAATAGAGAGTGCAGAAATTGTGAGGAGATTTTTAGTACAACTGAAGAAACCTGAAGTTACTTTAATTTGGGAAATGTACAAGTTTGTTTAATTTTTTTGTTTTCTGCTAATTAATGATACTGTATCTTAACCCATGTAACAAAGTTTGATCTGTCAAAAATATAGATATTAGTTAATTTGGGATGTGAAGAAAAATTTATTCTGCCGTGCTGAAACCGTTTTTCATGTTATCTTTTACAGGGATTCAAGATCGATCTTGGTAATAAGCAGCTAACTGTTGATTTTGTCAACCAATCGGTGCTTCAGATGAGTCAAGAAAAAGGACGCCGTGGAGAGAAGACTGACTTTGCTGAAAACTTAGGTCTGATGAACAAACAATGGCAGGCTGTATCTAGCGATATCGCGGAGAAAATAAAAAGTTTGGAGATGTTGCAAATAAAATGGGAGGAGTACGAAAGAGCAGTGAAATCTCTACTCGCCTGGTTTGATGATCAGGAGAGAAGAGTGAAGAAATATCATCGTATTGGTCATGAAGTGTCAGTACAGCATGCACTTAAAGAATGCAAGGTTAGTGAATGTAGTTTTGACTGTATTTTTACAGTTTAGTTCTTGGAACACATGGTTATAGGTGACATTGAGATTAAAATGTTGAAATACTTTACAAGTTTTCAGCTATAAAATTGTGTTTTGAAACACACTCAAAAAAATTGCCACTCTTCTGCAAAGCTATTATTGCATATTAAATGTTCTATGATTTTATAGGTTTTGCAAGAGCAGTTGAAGAAGAAGGAAGATGAGATAGAATCTGCTAAGAATTGTGGGGTAGCTGTCTCGTCATCGCCTCTCAGTGCGTCGTCCAGCCAGAAAACTGTCAAAACTACAATTGATAAGATAAACCAACGATGGGCTAGCTTAGATCACCAGGTGAGACATTCACTCGGGTAATGTTTGTTGTCAAAACTGATTTCAGTATTCACCACTAAGTTCTCCAGAAACGTCCAAGAGTGCAACACTCCATGTAGTTTCACACATATTGCAGTATTGAAGTTGTTAGATGCTCTTCGAAATGTGCAACAGTTGGTCATATTCTGAGTCCAGCCATGTCATTTTGGTTAGGTAATTAAATCTCTGTTTATCTTGCAGGTGACCCAGTTACATAACAGTCTTGAGGATATCCTCCGTCACTGGGATCGTTACCATCAGGCGTTACAAACCGTTAGCCATGTCCTGACAGAGGCAGAGTACGCGCTCGGCCGTTATCAACATGTTAGCGGAGACGTGGAGTCTTTCAGGAACATTGTCTTTAAACTCAGAGTACGTTCCAAAATTATATTTACTTAAGCGGAAAAAGTGTATCAGATTTGAGAGCTCAAATGAACGTAAGGACTGAGTTTCCTCAGTAGTATGATAATAATAATAATAATAATAATAATAATAATGATAATATGATTATAATCACAATGTAAGTAATACTAATTTCCGCAGAGAGTTGATTAATGTTTAGATTTGGCAGAAGAATATGATTTTCTCTCAATCTAACTGTTTGGTTTAACACATACATTTTTGTACCCTTTGCTGCCTTGCCATTTAGTTTGATTGTAACTAGTTTGACATTAATTTGTTCATTTAACAGGGCATGCAGGCAGAGTTTGATAACCAGAATGATACACTGAAGCAGTTTGACACTTTAGCATCTCATCTTATTCATGTTTGTGAACCTTTAGTCAGCCAAGGTCTACAGAAAACTGTCTCTGATATCAAAAACAGGTAATTTAAATAATAGTTAATTTATCGTAAAGCATTGCCTGACAGTATATATATAGATTTAAATGTATCTGTTTCAATAGTCAAATATTCATTACTTATACATGTATGTATATGTCTATATAACAACTCTTATCCAGTACATTGTGAGTAATAGTAATTAATAAGCAGCTAGTGAGATGCTGAACAGCAACAGACTTGAAGTATTATATTATTCTTCAGGTTTATTATGTGTAGGGACATAGGCGTTACATGAATGTTACAATGTTGTCATATCATTTGCGTTTGCTGTTTTCAGATGGAATAATGCCAGCGTACAATATCACAATAAGATCACAAAGTTCCAGCAAAGTCTGGATACCTGGGAGCAGTATGAGGCTGATTATGATACAGCATTCAAATGGATGAATGGTAAAGAGAAAGTGTGCGCCAAACTTCTGCTGCTCAGAGATGATACACAGAACAAACCTAAACATGTAGCTGAAGCCAAGGTCAGTGTGTAGCTAAAGCCACGGTCAGTGTGTACTGTAGTTTAATGTATTAGCTAAATCTTATATGGAATCTTAGCTTTCAATATTAGAACATAGGTTTTGGTCTTCTCTCTAGATCGTCCTCATTCTATTCTGATTTGGGATAGATAGATTTGGCAAAGAGACTTCTAAGTATTGTCGTGAATCAGAGGCAGATGTTGTAAAAATAATGAACGCTTTCTATTAAAAGTTAAATTAAATTTAATACTTTTTGACTAAAATATGGAAAGTAAACTCTTTTTTTATTAATGAAAAAAATTATAAACATTATAAAATTGAATGATGGAAGCCTGGAATTAAATATAAAATTTTGCTAAGTATTATCCAATTGTGTCACAACTGTGTCATTGGGATAAAACTATATACACTAACATCAAAGGTGTTTTGTAAGGCTTGATGATATTTAACCATAACAAGAACTCAGATATAAAGCTGCCTTTGATGCAAAGGGTAATGGTATCGTTTTATTGTTTTTATTTTAGCAATTGCAGGAAGATCTGGAGCATTACCAAATCAACATCCAATCCCTGAATCAGCTGAGTGACCAACTGACCAGTCGCATGGACAATGCAACAGTCATCAATTTAACATCCAGAGACACAGAGCTCAATCAGAAACTTCTCAGCCTGCGTCAGACAGTCGGCAAACTTGTGCAAAGTCTAAATTCTGATATTGTTCAACAAAAGAAATTCAATGAAGCTTGTGAAGTAGTAGAAGAATTCTTAGAAACCTCAGAAACTGCATTGGCAAGTAGTGATCCAGGGAAAAACGCGGATCAGCATTCATTGCGTGAAAGTTTGGATCAATTGAAAACTTTGGCTGTACAGTTTACAAACAACCAAAGTCACCTGGATGCTGTCAATGATATGGGATATAGACTGTCACTGAATGAGAACGATTCTGACAAGCTGAAGACACTGAATCAAAAATGGCAAAAACTGTATGCAGATATTGCAGCCAGGCTGCGCTGTGTTCAGGGACATTTATTGCTACAGCAGAGTTTTCATCAGAAGTGTGAGTCGTGGATGACATTCCTGGCTCAAACTGAACAGAATCTAGCTGTAGACATCGCTGGTAATTACGAGGGATTAACAGAGCAGCAGAAAACATATGAGGTGAATAAATTATGTATTTTTAAAAATTCATTTCTGTAGTTTATTTCTTTAATAATGAACAAATCAAGTTCTCTAAATTCTCTCTAAAAGGTATTTGAAGTCAAAGTCTGTCTTGTAAACCTAGTTTCATCTTGTCTAGAATTCTGTAATTAAAATAAATATTAATCGTTCTTGCAGGTATTCCAAGCAGAAATTTATAGCAGACAACAAATTCTTCATTCCATTATCAATGATGGCCACAGAATGATGCAAGATTCAGATTTTGAAAACAAAGCAGAGTTCCAGAGAAAACTCACCCTGTTGGACAAACAGTGGCAGAGTGTCACTAAAAGAGCCAATCAGAGAAAGGCTATTATAGATGATAATATTGATCAGTGGCAGACATATAGGAAGTTGAAAGAGAATTTATTGAGATGGCTGAAGGAGGTTGATGAAGGTCTGAAAGTGTTTGATGTGGCCACCTTGTCACTACACAGAGTACGGTCATTACTGGAACATACAAAGGTATGCCAGAAATTCTTTATATTAACATCAGCTTTAAGTTTGCAATATCTAATAGCTGTTGACTATTCACAAAGGCAACTACACAGTTGCAGATTAAAATGTGTAAATAATCCTACGAAAAAGATGAATTCATAAAATACAGATAAACTGTACTTCTCCAATTCAATTAGCTGCAGTAATTGTGATGAAAAAGATCACAATCGATACAGCTTTCAACTTGTTTCAAGATTTTGCATCTGTATTTTCGATCCCTTTTATGATCTTTTTTTGCACTTAGGCTGTCCATAAGGACATTGGACATCATGAGACAGTTTATCACAAGGTTCAGGAAGCAGGACGATTGTTGATGCATATCTCAGACAGTGATGCTGAGAAACAGATTCAAGGTGATCTCAGTGATCTTCAACAACACTGGTTCCAGGTACAGTAGTTTTCAAGAAATCTATTGGTGAATACATAAATCAATGAATACACTGAACAATTGTAAATGCCAGTTTTACATGACTGTTCAGTTACTGCACCAGTTGGTCTTCATCACCCATCCATGCAATTTACTTAGAGCGGTTTTAGTTTCAAGGCACAAGAGAGCAGGTTCTGTTGTACTGTGGTTATACCGTATTCTAAATTTGTATTCTATCTCTTGTGTCCATTTGCTTGTTCTCGTGTATTATGGTACTTCCAGTAATTAATCAGTCAAATTGTTTTCTAGGTCGTTGGTAAATTAGATGGACGACGTGAGCACCTCGATGGAATACTGAAGCTGTGGAATAACTGTGAGGATAACATCGATGATATTCTGTCGTGGCTGAAAGAAGTGCGTAGAAACCTGAACTTTGACCTTCCAGAAATGTACGATGACCTGCAACATGAGATGCAACAATGTGAGGTATGCAATGAATTTATTAGTTTGTTAATTACAAAAAATATTTTTGTTTAAGATAACTAAACTAATTGCAGTTAATAACGTATACTTATGTCAAGTTACTATCACTACTTGAAACAAAACATGCTTTTCAGCGTGGAAACCAGAAACTGTGGGTCCACTAATATTGTTTTATTAGGTATATTTGTTGCTAATAATATAGTTTTCCTTAAGAGTGGAGTTTCAATAATTTGTAGTTTTATTTAGTAAAATCAAACTTTGCAAACAGCTCTTGATTTCATCCTTAATGCCGGAATGTATTGATTTAAAATTAGTTTAAGAAACTTATTTTATATGTGTTGTTCATTGAGTGTTATATTAAATATTGAAAGCTGAAAGTCATTTTAATATTTCTGGTTTTGTAAAATACTCAGTATATATATTGTAGGAGTTTGAGACGGCATTTGGGCTGTCCTCTAATAAACGAGAGAATCTCATGAGCAATGAGCAAGAACTCTCCCTATTGGTTAGTTCGGAAGACATCACAATTTTGCACCAACGAATCACGTTACTTAACAAACAGTGGGATGAAATCTTCAACCAAGTAACACTGAAGAAACAACGCATATCAGAAAAACTTCACGAGTGGACGTCCTTTAATGAGAAATATAAGGAAATGTCTGATTGGCTGTCCCAGATGGAGGGAAGAGTTTCCGCTAATAAAGAGTATCATATCGAAGATCTGTTACAGAAACTTGAAAAGGTATTTATGCATTTAATGTGTTTTCTGTTTCTGGCATATTAGTAGAACAGCAGTCCTTTTACAACAAAAGTCTGAAACAGTTTTGCAGGTAGATTTGAGAAGAAAGTGTTGCATAGTTTGTGATGTACAGTTATTAAAAGGACAAACCCAATGATT
>JAOXYB010057367.1:0-11006 GCA_028565635.1 Phoronis ovalis
ATATTACTGTCTGCTGTTAATTACGTAGACCTAGCTGTCAGGCTTGAATTAGTACTTACATGCGGGTAAGTTGAAAATAACTGTATTATGTTCCACTGGGTTGGTCTCATATTATTTTGCTTTCAATCCCTGAGGTACAGTACGTCATTCAAGGTGGCAATGCGGATCTGCACCCTAGAGGGTAATATTTTTCTAGAAGCAACTGCTAGCTTATCACGGGATGCATATTTTTGTAAATTCTGCTTACCACAGGATGGCCATTTTGCTTACTAACAGGTGTTTTATAAGCAGTGATTGTATACTTACCTAGGGGTTAGATTTTGGTAAGGACCTTATTACGACAGGTCCAGGATGCAGAACCTTTGGCGGTTACAAAGATTTTACCAAGTAATCTCTAAGTCTGGGCTCTAGATCAATGGTTATACTCACTGAGACAAGGAAATATCATGAATATATTTTTATACATGTTTTAGGTTTATGATACATTTTATTGATAATCTGCTATATGCACTAACCTTTCTATAAATTAAAATATATGTATTAAAATACTAAATTTTAAAAACAAAAAGCACAATGAATGCCAATAATAATAACAACACCAGGAATAGGCAGTAAATAAAAGCCTACTGAGTAAACATTAGGCTATTACAGCATATGCATATATCAGATGTTTTTTATTTAAGACATTTGTTTAATTTGAATTACATGGTGCTTGGTGGCCTGACTGTAATTCTTGATAATTCTTTGAGCCTGGATAAACTCTTGGGGCAGTTGACCTGTTCTTTGAACTGTATATCAATATACCATTGGTTTTATAATATGTCAATTATTACCTAAAATAAATATTATTGGACCTTGAAATGTTGTTTTTTGTATTTGATTAGTTATAAAAGCTTGGGGTCAGGTGAAGGTATAATGTGCCAACTGCACCAAGGCCGGAAATCACAAGATGTTTTGGAAGTCAAGCTAATTATTCACCTTACTATGTACTCAATCAGAGGTTAAATTTCACTGATTAATTGCTCACTTCCTGTTTTTATTTCCAACAGACTGAATTACTGGTTAACACTAGATCTTTTGTTAACTATTTGACCTGTAGGTGGTGCAGTCTAACTCTGGGGGGGGGGGGACTTGACATAAAACTTGGTGGGAGTGTGAGGCTCCAGGTAAAATACCCTTAATCCTTGGCAAAAATTATTTTCAAAAAATATACCGAATGGTAAAAACTTTTTTGCAAAATCCATTCCCATGGTAAAAACATGCTGAAAGTGTGCACTCCATGGTCGAGGATACTCTGTGGGTAATTCATGCACTGACACATGGTCAGATTAAATCTCTCCCTGCTAAAGAATTATATTGTAGGTATGAAAAAGTACCCTTTGTCAAAGTTTTAAAATACATTCTAAATTTACAGATATAATACATCTAATCATTGAAGGTGATGAGTACCTGTTGGCACCACCCCAGGGTAAAAAATCCTGACCCTGTGGTAAATGAAGATCACCAAAACTATACCCTGTTGTAAACGAAAAAAATATGAAATAAATCTCCCGAAATAGATACCCTGTGTAAAATTCACTTGAAAATTATATACCCTGTGGCAAATAAATATGGAAAAATTTACGACCATAATTTTTTATACCTGTCATAAATGCGTTTTCCAAGAAATGCACCGTGGTAAATGAATATTTGTTAAAAATATACCCTTTGGTAAATATCCAGCAAGAAAAGTATACCGTGGTAAATAAGGCTTTGAGCAGCGTGAAAAACATACCCTGTGGTAAATGCTGGAGCTGAAAAAAGGGGGCCTATTAGGCGGCATATATATATATATATATATATATATAGTGACTTTGAATGGCAGTACACCCCGGGAGAACAACTTATTGTAACAATAATGAACTACAAATTTTGAACAGTTATTATTAATAATGGTTCTAACCAATTATCTCAGCATGATTGATTTTCATAACACACAAAATATATGATTTGTTTATGAAGTGTAGAATGTGTTATAACTCGTCTTACTCAAATATGAATTAAGTATATTTACATGTACAAATTTGATAGCATGTATTTCTCAAAATATTTGTTATTTATATTTGTTTAAGGTAAGCTTTAAGCAGCTTCAACCAAAAAATGTGTTTTGAATGGTTACAAATCTTGAGAAAGTCACAACACTTCAGTCTCAAAATTAAGGGAAAAGCCTAGCTCCACATGTACAACCACAAAGTTTTTCAACCATTGTCTTAAAGATTGATTATTAGTAATATGCAAATCATGTTATTTGTGATGTTGAATTTTACATGTTTTCCAAAAATGTATATTAGTACATGATGTGTTCTGGCAAATTTTACAAGAAATAAAATGTTAGTTATTAATGTGTGATCATGCATCTGTGTGCCTTTTGTTTACCTGCTGAGATAATAGGTTAAAACCATTGATTAAGAGATAAGACATAGTAAAAGTATACAGTTTTGGAAATTAGGTACTAACTAGAAAACATTGAAAAATTCACTTTTTCTAGTTGATACATGATTAAGTAATTAGTGACCATTTTGGGTAAAAATTCATGTTTTTGAAAAACTTCAAAAAAATATAATTACAACGCCCCTGCAGATTAAAGCTGAAACTTGGCTTAAGTTAAACAGAGATCTCCAAAATATATACTCATATTTTAAAATTTTTGTTTTGTTCAACTGCCAGAAATTTTTCATTTTTTTGGACACCACATTCTTAGAATACAAAGCAAACTTTAAAAAATCTAAGATATTACTGTGGAGTTCCTTGTTGAAAATTAATTTTGGCCAAGTTTCAGCAGTGTTGGACTTATATTTTTTTGAAGTTAACATTTTGAAAAAAGTGGCCCCCTTGCTGATTTCATAATTATGTGACAGATTTATACATTTTACCTATTGTAAATGTATACTTTTATTAGTCTATTTTATCATTAACCCAAAATTCAACTGAAAATATAAATTATGAATATTTAAGTAATCCATGCAGTACATGTAGCCATAAGACCAGATATAACTTGAACAGCCATGTTATGCGTATGGCTGAAAAAAGCCACTAGCCTTAATGCACACCAATTTATAATTTAAGTGCCATCCATAGATACTGATAGAGAAAGGGACTAAAAACTGACAACTTCAACAAGAATTACAATCTAGACAAAGTAGATTTAATTTAATTAGTATAAAAATACTGATTATCAATCCAATAAGTTGTTTTTTAAATTTTATGCAAGAACACCTACTATTGATATAAAAAAGTTTCAACTAACTTTTCCTAGTAAGATATTATATTTATTTCAGCATGGTTACCTGATTTTTTTAATATCTACAAGATAATAGATCTAGTACACTGTACAACTGGTTTCATACACTTTTCCAAACATTTCTTTTCTACAGTTAATAATAATACACACCAAACTGGCAATTTACAAAAAATAAAATGAAATTTTGCTGATTTATTACCAGGTAGGTACTAATAAAAGAAATGTTTAGTAAGAAGAGATGTCCGCTATAATGTTTGCCCTATTACATTCATTTTACGGACAACAAAAACACTCCCAAATATGGGCCTGATAAGTATTATGTTTTCCACATTCTTTTACAATATCATATACATATGAAAATAAAAGTTACACTCTCAAATTAAAACATTCTTAATAATACACACAAAACAGTAAAACACCATGCAGTTCATAGTAATAACTGCATGAAATTTAAAGCAGTAAAGACGATTTCTAAACATCTACTGAATCAATTATTATACAAATATACTAACAATGGCTGCTATAAATCTAAACTTATAACTTCACAGTATTTGTTTTTTTATTTTCAATGACAAAGGAGTGTCTATCCATAAAACATTCAAGACCAATTGAGAGAGTTCACCACAGGCAAATTTTGAAAATCACTGCTTCCCCCATTTTGCTTGCTTTGCCAGTCATGCTCTACTGACTTGAGTAATAAGGCCTAATCGACAGACAGTTCAATTGTTCTCAACAGTGCCATATTAAGTAACTAAGACATCACCAAGTATATTCAATCTTTGAACCAACATCAGCATTCATATTTGTCTTGTGAATGTCCTTGACATTTTTATTATTCTCACAGTTACATAAGAATCCAACCAACTGACAACCAAAGATGTGTACAGAATAAACATTAGACTTTTAACCTCACAAGCTAATCATTACACAGATAAGGATATTGATATAAATACAGAACCCCAGACTACATTGTAAACACAATGAATGTGTGTTTTAGGTGTCATATCATCCGCAAAAATTTAATATAAAAATTATAATGGTAATTACACATTCAAGTAGTGAACCTTGTAAATATAATTAATCAATGATCAAATCTGTCTTCATAGATAAATTGTACCTGCAGTTAAATTGCTACATCTAGCAAGTCATTGACTGAGACTAACACATTTAATAGTCAGGTTACAGTGGTTTATTCATCAATTCCATAGATATCATGAGTAAACACAGGGCCGTCAACGAAGTCTCACAGTGGAAACACTTCTCTGAGAGAAGATGCATCCAACTGCTACTGTACAATTCCTCCAACATTTCTTTGACTTCCCACATGCAAGATCAATTATAACCAGATGTGGAGTTAACCAGAGTGGCTACTTGATGTTGTTGCTAGGTTTGAATTGTGGTTTGCGCAAAAGGATTCATTCAACTAATACTTTAAGCTGCCAATAAATGCGGTAATAATTATCTGTTCATTTGCAGTATCTACTTTATATGTAATCAACACAGCTGTTTAGCTGTGCCATGCACAAAGCATTGTAATTGATAGTTTCAGGTATTTGTTCCAGTAATCTTACCAGTCTTCATCCAACTCTTGACCACTTTGCGAAACCCGGGACATCTTTAACTGGGACGTTACGTGTGTGTGCTTTTAATTTTAAATTACGATCGTCTGTCAGTAAGACGACTTCTCGTAATAATCGAATAGTTGTCTCTGTAAAAGTAATTGTGTGCTAATATCACAATTATACAGAGATGGTTTGCTGCTTTACTTCCCATATGCAACATTACAAGTGCTAAATATCAACAAATAACATTGTTTTGCATTCAAAATACGCATTCATTTTACAAAAACAAAATCTGATGCCTGATCTAAAATAAGAAACAAGAAGTCATAAAAACACTATTGATAAGAGTTTTAAGAGTACACTGCAAAGTAAATTCTAAGTATATTGTTACAAAATTGTAGAAACAAGTAGACGTTTAATGTATTGTGCATTTGTTGACAAAGTAAATTCAATTTTTAAAAATTAAACCATATCAAGTAAACTTATGCAAGCAAATTCCCTTTTGAACCGTATTCATATTCAATAAACAGCACATCAACTCACCTCCATCTTTTGGCATAAAATCTCTTGCTTTGTCTTTACAATAATACAAACAACAAGACAGAATAAGATCATCATTGTTTCCCTGAAAGGAAATAAATAGTTTCTTGAAAAATATTTGATTTTTCCTTTAATATTTTTCAGCAGAAGCAGGCATAGAACTCACTGGAAATTCTACTTAAAAACAACTGAACTAAGGATTTTGTTATAATTCACATGCATGATTTTCAAATGTTGCAATAAACTATTGCATACACTTGGTGGAGCCACCAGTCACAAACCCAGTCGTTCCTAGCATGCAGCATTTTATGAATGAATCGCACGAGCAAGCGAAAACTGTGTAATTCTTCATTCACAAAATGCTTGATACTAAGAATATTTGAATTTGCGACCAGCGGCAATTGCATGGAAGTATTTTATTACATGGACTCATAGAATTCTAATGACGTATAAACATGACTATTTTCCCACCCTTGTTAGAAGTTGTAAATAAAGTTAATATGATACACAAATTGTGTCTGGAGCAAGACAGTGGAGAATGAGCAGTAAAAACAACGGTGTTTTAAATAAGTACGGTCAAAACACGATCACAATGCACAAATAAGAACTTGAACATCAGTACCACACTGCACAGCAAAATTTACAGCGCCTACTAAAAGGCACATATCCGAGTCGAGAGCTGTCAGATTGATATATTTAAATTAAATGATAGTGCACAACCCATTGTGCTTATCTTCTTCCCACATGACTTACAATGTTGTCAGCTTCCTCAGTCCTGTAGGAAATGGTTTCCATCACAGTTCCTTTAGAGGTGAGAGCCTTCAGTCTTGAATTCCTGTGTTCAAATTCATATTCTAAATAGTCAACAGCCTCCCTAGCGCAGGAACGGACAAGTTTGGCATGTTCCAAAGACTCATACTGTCCTTGTTGAGCACCCTTTGCTAAACCATCCAATTCATTGATTACTAAAAATAAATTCACATATAAACCAATATGCAATGAATAGATATCACTGCATGCTAGTACATGAACTAGATACCAAAACTGTGCTAGCCTAATTCTAATTGAGTTAGTTGCTTGGTTATTAATGGAAGAATACAGTGGCAATGTTGACAATTGTTGTAGATATCTTGTTAGCCTATTATAGACAAGAGGTAAAGAGTTACAGGCAACTGGAGAAAATTTGTCATCTTAGCAGCAAATTAAATGAATTAAAAAAATCAAACTACGCGCATTTATGACCAAATTTCATTGCTTATTTTTAATGATTTCTTACCTACTAGAGGAACGACAACCGTATATTTCTTGCTATTTAACAACATTTTTAACTGTTTCGAGTGATCAATAAAACAGTTCGTATCTGGGATCAGAAACAGGGGACGGATTTCAAGCTCTATTGTATTACTCTCATTTTCAAAAACAGCCTAAAACAAATTAATACACCACATTATTTTTTATTTCTGAAATCCCAACATACAGCATGATGCTACACAACTGGCATACATAGGGTTCCAATTCAACTTGGTACTCACCATAAACACTTGAATGGACATGTCCATAGTGAATATAATTAGTGTATGTGTGTGCTCTAGAAAGCCAAGCTATAAAAAGGTTAAAGGTTACGTGCACTAATTACCTTCATCCACATGGCAAGTGCTTATCATTCGCATTTTACAGATACTTTTCTATAAAACAGCACGTTACAAAATTCTGAAATTTGGAATTATACATGGTTCATACTGATAACAGGTGTGTCGAACTTTCTTTCAAGTGACATGCGATGAAGAAATAATTATGGAAATATCTGTGTAAACATTTTTTCAGATCCAAAACAAATTTAACATAAATAAATATTAGTCAGGTATGAAGGAAGACAAAACCTCATAAACCATCCACAAGGGATACAAACTGTTCCCCATTCACCTGATCCAGAAGTACCATCAATTTCCCGTCTCCACCAGAGGGTGCCAGCACTGATGAAGATGGAAAGATGGTGTCAAAATTTTAACTTAATATGTCCAACAGTAAGCTAATATGTACTTATGTAGACAAGTTTGGAAGTTTGCAATTTTATCACAGAGGTTTGTCTTTAATACCTAGTACTTTTAGTAGATTCAATTTACCCTTCTAGTTTGTTCCTTTTGTTTTTGTTGCCTCATCTTTCTAGAGAGTTCTAACTTTCTTGCTTTGAGTTCACGCACGTGATCTTCATCACCGCTGTTATAATCTTCTTCACTCTCCACAATGACATCATCATTGTCATCACCATTCTGGAAAACAGTCAGTGTGTAATAATGCTTATAATATAACTGTAATTCCTTGAGGTATCCAATTTATGTTATTTACAAGTAAAAATGCATGTTTTTTATTAGTTATTTATTAAAGTATATCCCTGTGTCACCCTGAAAATCATATGCTGCTTTTAATGCTTTTGAAGTCCACCACATGTTCCATTTATTGAAGTGCCTTCCTGCATCCTGCAACACTAAAACTGTTTCAACATTTTTCCAAAAACTTTAAAAATAACATGATTTTCAGAGTGACACATGCATGTGTGATATACTTCAGCATACTTAGAACTGGTCAAACTTTTAGTTAAGAGATTTCGACAATGTTTTCATTAAGCAGTCAGAATTACTACTAAAAATTGATTTTGATAATTGCTGTACGTAAGACATTAACATCAAATAAAGTTATATGTTAACTGCAGATTTAATTTCTAGTTCTCTTTACTATATTTACTACACGTTTAAGAATTTTTGCCCAGGGACACAGATCTGACCTAGATAACTGATGTTTGTTTGTTGAACGTTTTATTTAACACATTCCTAGCTTTTCAGAATTCTGGTTTAAATAGTACAGAAATTAACAGTTTCCTACTCTACTTAATATAACTTTGCAAAGGTACAGTTGGTACAGGTACCTTATTATCCAGGTCAAAAAATTAAACATACCTCTGAATCAGTTGTATTATGATGATAGCTTGAATCGGTCATCTGTTCATTAACACAAGATGTCACTACTGATTCATATTTTCTTTTTTGTACATCGTATGTTAACAATGCTGGTTCAACACCACAGAGATAATCACCAAAAGTGAGAAGTCTAGAGATTCGGAGACAGTCTTTAGCAACATCCTGAAAGTACAAAAACAAGAAGTGTTTAGTGTTTTGTGATGTTTCAAAGTAACTTTTATAAAATAACAGACAATATACAAAAATAAAATGTTTCATAGTAAAGAAATAAAATACAATTTTGCATAATGCGTAATTTTGGAACTTTAACAGAAACAGTTCAAACTATTATCATGGGTACATGTATACCGAGCAGACATCCCTCGCAAACGATGTCCTCTGGCATTTTCAAACTTATCCGAAATTTCACAGTTGCCTACCATGGCTATTCTATAATGTTGACTCATCTAGGAAGCTTGCTTTGCTTCGCGGACTTTATATAAACTCTGGCAGGACAGAATGCCAAAATTAAGGTAAAAACATGTTAAGTTGAACATAAAATGACAGAATCCAATAAGAATTATTATGCAGAAGTAGTTCTTGCTTTGTAGTAGTGAAATTGTGCAGAAGTAGACATTGTCATGTAACAAATCACGTTACACAATTTCCTACAGCAACACACAGGCATATATTACAAAATTGCAGGTACTTAAAGCAATGCAACAATCCTTTTCAACTACATCATGGAAAATATATTTATTTCTTTTATTTATAAACTCATCTTCTACTAATTTTGTAGTTACATGTTTCATACAATCTGATTTGTACTTAAGATCAACTTACACTTTAATTTTAGAAGCAGGGAGTCAGTATTAAAAGATAAGTTACACAAAATTTGCAGCTATCTACCTATTACTGTATGTGATTAGTTATGTGAAAATGACAGCTGATAGGATTTGCTGTCCCATCTTACAAATATCCTGCCTAGTATCAAGATTGTTAAGATCAAAACATGTACAGGTTGCTGAAAATTGTCTTTGTGTTTACACTGTTTCATTATAATGAAACAACTGAAGTCATGGTAGGAGCAGCTGGAGAAAAAAAAGTATGTTGTAGTTATGATACAACACTACAAGAAATGAAGGCATTAGTTTTATCTTTGGAAAATATGATGCAAAAAGAAGTTCTCAAAATATCTGCTCTTGAAGGAAAAATGAATAACAGATTGAATACTCTGGAAAACAAAATAGATTTACAGGAATCAAAACGTGCAAGTTGTCCAAATGGCTATATGAAACGAGGAAACTCATGTTACAAGTTACACAATTCAAAAGTTACATGGAACACAGCAATGTCTGCCTGTAGGGAAGAAGGTGGATACCTCACTGCTATCGAGTCACAAGAAGAGCAACAATTTATTACAGGCATTATTAAAGCATCTAGGTTTAATGGAGCATCCATTTGGATAGGCGGGCATGACTCAAAGAATGAAGGATTCTTTTTTTGGGAAGGAACAGGGGCACCAATCATTGCTCCGTACACATACACACACTGGAGTCCAGGTAATAATTATTAATAGTATTGTGACAAGCTTCATAACCAATCCAAAATGTATTATAATTGCTTTTTACTTTTAGAAGAATATACTTTTTGCATGCACTTGGTAGCACTACAGGTCTAAATCCAATAATTGTATGTTCATGAATAAAGCGTGAGGAGAACTACTTTATAATTGCTCATTCACAGAACACTACACTGGGGGAACATTTGGGCTTGTGACTGGTGTAATCGCAAAGTTTCTACAAACTGTCTGTTACAAAGTTTCGGATTGTTTATGGAAATATATTAAACATCTCCATGATTATTAGCTTATGCTATATACAGTAGCATGGAGCATGACAATCAGATTTAAATATATGTATGATAAATTACACTTAAATTTAACTAATAAAAAAGTAGGTGTTATCACAGTTAGTAACTATATTAATATTACAAAGTAACAGCTTCAGTGTGTTTCTTCTCAAACAGTACAACCAGATAATGCTCGTGGTACAGAAGACTGCATCGAACTCTATTCACACACCTGGGATTGGAATGATACAGAATGCTATGACATAAGACCAGGGTTTATTTGTGAAGTAAACCTGTGAGTCCGACGTAACAGATGCAGATCATCGCCGTTTGTTCAGATTTATTGTACGACTAAAAAACAAGAAAATAAATGAAATTTTGAATACAGAAACTGTGTCATTAGTAGTTAGTTATTATTTCATTTGACAACTTTATATTCCGATTAAGTTTCATTTAGTTATACTGTCCCTGAGAAATATTACTCTGGGAACCTCAACTTGCTGTAATTGGGAAAATTAGGCTCCCTGTCACTGTGAGAAAAAGCAGCGGAGAACCTGGAAACATTCTTATCATTCTGTACATGTTAAACAACACACAAAGCAAGCATGCATTTCACAATGGTGATGCTTAGTGCAGCTACTATAATTTTCATGGTTTTTAGTAATGGTGCCACTGTAGTTGGACTGGCTGGTGAAGATAAAATCTGCTGTGATTATGGTAATTTCTTGCAGAAGGTAGAAGCTTTGTTGATGTCTATGAACAAGACATTTGTCATGTCTAATGCCCATTCAATGTGTAGGATATTTTTTTAACATTATT
>JAOXYB010057378.1:0-11005 GCA_028565635.1 Phoronis ovalis
TATTATTTGGATACAATTTACTGCATCCCGCGTAAACTGTGTAAAAAAGGTTTACGCATTTCAACATAATATAATAAAAGAAACAAAATTAAATGCTTGTAGGTATGAAATAATTGGTTTTTATTCAAACCATGAATATTTATTATAAAATAAATACGCACAATATTATATTTTCATGATAAATAATACATATATCATTTTATCATATATACACTCGCGTATTAAACATTGTAAATTTTAGATCTTCAAGATAAGCTTTGATTTGTAATGTGCTTTTGTCAGAAGCGTCATATTACAGTCTACATTTTTTGAGACCATGCAAATTTATATCAGAAAAATCGAGACATTATAAAGAATGTTGTCTTAAAACTTATTCATAAACAAATATACTAGTCTATTTCAAGTACAGATTGGTAGTGCCAGAATTGTCAAGATAAATTTTTGATAACAAAACTGTAATACAGATATCGGTACCTGACATCGCAGATCATATATAATAAATGGTGATACGTATCAATAGTATATGTATTTCCTTTTAATAATCAAAATTGCATTATATCAATATAGTGTATAGCATTATATTTGTTAAACGACATGTAGAAAAATTACTTTAGTTGCTCAATATTTTCACTGGTCTAATATATTGATAACTTACTTGTGATAAAATATTTTAAAATTATTTTGTCTTACAAAGTGCGAGATGTAACCCTATTTTATGATATCCGTATGATAATAAAAATAAAATTCAAATCTTGATATTCAGTTACATTTAATATGTGGTAGACACATTTTCTCTTTATACTCAAGCTAACTGTTTTAATCACCATGTAAGGTGCTCAATCAGCAAATAATTTTCTGTTATTTAATTTATAGCAATAAAATAATACAAATTAAGTCAGGTTAAATAATTAATAATACCTACGGAAATTTAATAAATAGTAACTAGATAATTATGACAAGGTAATAAATAAATAAATGTAATCTAATACAAATTCTGTTATCAATATTATATCTATTTAAATTTGCTAATTCATACTTTCGCAATAATAATGAATTCTTTTTTTTCACTTTGTCCCTTGAATAATTTCTGATTTGATATCCTTATTTTTTCTTTTACAGTTCAATGCTTTTGCCAACTAATTGTCTAATATCCTCCCATATATACTACCTCCCACAACCTCTTCATGGCAACGCACATCCCGAAACAGTTCCACTGTCTTTAACTCTGATCTCCACTAATTGTCTAATATCCTCCCATACTACCTCCCACAATCTCTTCATGGCAACGCACATCCCGAAACAGTTCCACTGTCTTTAACTCTTTACAAGTTCACAAGTTTCATGGCTTGCCTTCCGCAATTTTTAAAATAATATTTTAATAGTTGACTAAATATCATGCAGCATTTTCCATCATAAAACAGTGCATGCTAAGCTACAGTCTGTTATTTCAACATCTTATGTACTTTGTTTATTTCTTTTCCATATAATGTATACTGTATCTTATAAAAAAATGTTTATATTTTTAGTTAAATTTCCGTTCCTTTATACTGTATCCCTTCGTGTTCTTTATATTTGTTAGTAAATAGTAAATACTTTTCAGTTGCTAGCATTGTATACTATTTTGAGTGCCTTATGCAGCTGTACCTGTAGGATTATTAGCATTGTTCACATTTGTTAGAAATTCACTCGGAATGAAACTACCAGTGAACTACAAGCACCTTGTACCTGCATTGTAATAATGTTTAATGCTACAATGGTTGCTATCCGTTGCTACGCATTATGAAATGCCCCATATTGAATTGACTCGAGTGCCTGTGGTAAGGTGCCAATGTAAGTAACAATGTTAGATTAAATCCAAGCAAGTTTATCAAAAACTATGTAGTTTTAATTCGGATTGGTTTTATTTATCAATTATATGTAAAAACAATATTTTAAAAACACATACATTGTAAAATTTTCTGTACAGATTAAAATTTAAGACCCAAAATAAAATCAAGTCCCAAACATACAGACTTATTAACAATATATGTTAGATCACAGGTTGAATAATTTGTAACACATATATTGTATATTGTTATTCTCTAAACCTCTGAATTCTTTTGAGTCAACATTATATGTTGTACGGACTTTTTTCCTAAACTGTTCAAATACAAGTTATCTATTTCCTCTTTTCCTTTTCTGAACTAGTTAGATTACCTATCCACTTTATCAAAATAGGATTTTGCATTTTAATCTTAGTTACCAGTTTTAAACTCCCCTTATCAAAACCCTGAATAATTCTGTTTTATCATTTTTTATAACATTGAATTTTTCAGTATGAATTAAAAAAATAATGCATTTATTTAATTTTAACTCATTTTTTATTGGAATACTAAACCATTCTGTTAGATACATTTAAATGAACTGAGATGCTAATAATGCCTTTACAAGGTTGATGGAATTTCCTACAATACTGAGATGTATTATTGCCTAATATTTTATTTTTATTTTTACATTTTGCTATTCCATTTTCTTAGGTGTCTTAAAATAAAACTTGACAATCATTGTATCACCAAATTTGTAAACATTTTGTTTCTTTATATTCAAGAACATACTCTTGTGAATTATGAAATGTAAATAAATGTTTGTCAGACTTCAAGTTTCAAGTTATGCCATAGTTGCCGCAGCTGCTAACATTATACACATTTACAATTTACGCATACAAATCTGAAAATCAAGAAACTCACCACGGAACGGGTTTTTTTTGACATACGGTAAACTCAGATATGTCAAGTGTAACACGAGTGCGGCCATTTTAGATTATTGGGGCTAACAGTGTTTTAGTACGACTATATTCCTTGTTAGAACAAAGTGCGTCTGAGACAGCAAGATTCGTGTCATTCGACCAGGAAAGGGTTTGAAAACAATGACGTTTTTATAAAAGTTTTACATATAATAAACATCGATTTGTTTAGTCGTGTGTGAAAGTTACAGTACCATCTAGAGTTTAAAATAAGCTAAGAAACAAGATACATATTCGTATGGTATGAATTATAACTTTCAATAGTACCCTCTCAAAGATTAAAGTGTACTAGGTTTTTCTGCCAATTTTCAAGTGCATTTTTTTCAGCATGAATTTAACCTAAATAAACTACCTTGCATTTAATTAGAGCTGGCTGGGTACGGACCTAAAACATATTTATTTGAATATTTGCTTTTTGCGCATTTTTAATAATAACAGACAAATGCAAATTTGGACAAAAAGAAATGCTATGATGGCAGTCTGATTTCCTGAAAATGTTAATTATCAGAAATCTTCATTGTAATCGACCAGTATATGGACTAATGCTTTCTTGATCCGCTGTACATAAAGGGGACAAATATATTTGATCATTACAATGGCTCTCCTTTATTTAGATTTTTTATATTTCTTTATATTTTGAAATAGCTCACCTTGATACTTACAGACTATTTTATCGACTATTTCAACTTGAAATTCTGTGCACAATATTAAATACGTACAGTTTGTTAAGATAACTAACACGTGTACTTATTTTGATTGATTTCGCCTTTGATATTATATTTTTTAGTTACATGTAAAGCTTTTAGATGGTACAGTAATCTAAAAATAATGTAATGATCAAACAATACGACTATCAGAAATGGTGTATAATTATATCGTACATACCCCATAAAAAAGCCTACTTTTACTTCAATTTTCAAAATCACAGTTGGTGATACGGTGGCAACTTAACATGAGAACGAATATAGCAAAATTCATTACCCTGTACTTTAAGAAAGAGTGAAGATACAAATATCCAACACAACATCAGGATTTTAACATATTTATACATTTGGTTGTAGCATCAGCGGAACAATCGTTCTTAAGGAAACCTGTAGAGTCATTCGCTGCTAGTAGATAAGTTATTACTGCGTGATTAATTATAAAGCGTATACTTTCATAATGCATGATTCCCATTATCCAGCGAACATCAGTAAATATCAGGAATATTGCAAATTATAATACAACCTAGCTATATTAAACTCTAAACTAAAACTAAACTAATTCAAAATATGTAGGCCTAATTCAGTCCGCTAATATTTTTGCCAAATGCTGATATAATAAATTTTGTTCTTGAAAAAAGTACAGTTATAAGCCACTCGCGGAAGACATATAATTCTGCAATGCTAATGTAGATCATGCCACATACCAGTTTCAAAATCACAGATGAACGATTTGTTTCCAAAATCATAATTCTTAGTGCATTGTTAATAATGTTTGGAATTAATTTTAAATCATTATATGCATTTTAATGTGTTGTACTTGTTGCTTATATGACGATAAGAAATAATTTTGAAAAACATTTCACTGGCCTAAATACACACTAGGTACGGTGCCAGTGCAAGATATATCGCTGCCACAGCAATAAAACAGCAGAGGTAAGCAAACATCCCCTACTATGGCTGAGTGTCATAGGTCAGCGCTGCAATTTTTTTCAAAACCCTTAAGCAACTGACCTGATGTGTTAAACGTAATGTTAGGTGCTGGTCATAAAATGTGTAACATTGGTAACACATATACATATACATGTATATTTTGCACATTTTGAATATTTTCTTTTGCATTTGGTTTTTGAGAACACTGTTTATGTTTTAATTATGAAATTATGTCGACTGATAACTACCCATGCATAAAGCCATAAGGTCCTTTTAATATGCATTACAATGAATCTATACCCTTTTGTTGTACTGTGTTCGCCAATAGCAGCGACGAATGATTGTTACCGCACCTTCAATAGTACATATAATTTATTGGCACCATAGCTCAAAAGGCAGTTGCAGAGAAAAAGTTTCAGTATGTCGACTGATGTTAACCACATTCATTATAGTGATCAATGCAAGATAAAACAAACATCGTCCGGCTTTAGTTGTCACTGTGTATGTTCACAGAACAGTGATTCGGTTGATAATCATGGTTCAGAGTGTAAACTTGTGCCGGATAAGGTGACAAAAACATACTGGTTTGCCCGAAGTGAATTTATATGGATAATTCGTTGTAAATGTAGATATAATTCTGCGGTTACTGTAAATGTTGTGCCACATAAAGACTAAAAAGAGAAAATGAAACAATGCTGTGTAGCTTTCATCACTTTTTTACCTTTAACAAGAGAAATAAGGTGTTAAGTACTGAATGCAATGTAATTTCTATTCGTTTCAAACTAAGAAGATTTCGACAGAAAATGGCAAACATAATTTCATTCTAACCGTAAAACCAAAACAAGAGCAAGACCAGGAGAAACAAGAGCATCCTCTCCACATTCTTAAAATTAACTACATTTACGGTAATATAAAAGGCGTAACACCAATATATCACAGGATTTCTTGACAACCAACAACTGAAAAAAATAATCATATGAATCTTCAATAAAATTGTATTCCTTCAAGTTTCTTTCGTACGCATGCTGAACTTAGTATCGTTTTCTGGATTAATGGCGATCACAATAGATGTACTTGTTAGGAGTTATATTATTTGAACATTTCCACTTTGAAGCAAGATATCTATTGAAGCAATAAGACAATTAAACAGATAGCTTTTTCTTTGTGATCAAAATATTGCGTATCACAGGTAGGAATTAACAATACTAAAAAAAAATGTCTACTTTCGATTCCCAACGACTTCTACGTAAGTACAAATGATTGCGATTTTCTTGACTAAATGAGATTTGGAATATCTTTGTTTCATTTGGTAGAATATACGAAACAAAAAGGCAGCTACTATACGAAGGATGACGAATTACACATGTAATTTAATGAACATTCCACTTAATTAGAAAGTAGACATGGAATAGAGGTATTTTGTCTCAATATGTTGTCACTCCGGCCACAGCATTGGTGCCACTTCACAACCTGACGTATACATCGACATAATTAATTAGTTTAAAGCACATCTGCGTAGAATACGCACAGAAACAAAATTCTATCAAAGTCCAGTTGGTATTCTACTCATTATTAGCGTTTCACGTATACCAAGTTCATCATGCACTTTCAGATCTATCATGTTATTCGAGCCAGGTATACATGCATAAGACGCCGGTCACGGTGTTGATACCAAACGGCGTTAAAAGGTATACTTATGGTTTCAAATGTATTTGGTAAAGAGCAGTTTGTTTGTGTGATTGTTTGCTTTAAATATACAAGAATACATACTTATTAAATGCTTCGTCTTAAAGATTTTATCTTAAAACGCATACTGCAGAGACAAGGAAGACGCTGTTGTGCTTAATTTGGCTAGTTGTCACTCAGAAGCAGAGTTATATCAATGGCGCATTACGCCGTAGCTTTTCCCATTCGTAAGCTAACATGTATTACAATCTATCATCAGATATCGCAGTTGAGAAAGTGTTTCGTCACCAGTATAAAAGAGTCGAGAGGTTTCATTGGTATGGGTGTCACAAAGGTTCCAATCATAGAACATATGTAGAACCATTTACTACTGACACAACTATAATTACTGGCAATATGATTAAACATATAAATACGTTGGCGGGAGCTTTTAATTGGTAAAACTATTCATATTTCTGGATAAAACTATCATTTTCATATTTCTGGAACCTCCATAATTTCACAAAAGAGGATTAAAAGTTGCGCGCACAGCAACAAAACATTGGCATGAAATAAGCGTAATGCTCAAATTTGCAACTGTGTTTCATATAAAAAAGCGTATAAGTGTAGGGACAAAATCTAGGTCTAAATACGTGTTTATGTTTATGCAGGCACGCCAAAAATAAAACATTGCTTGTTTACCCTTTCTTCATCGAACAGTTATCACATAAATACAAAAGATAAACGCAAACGTGAAACTTCATTATTTTTAAATGAAAAAAATATGTATCACTGTATATACGCTAAAAACATATGAGGAATTGTCCAAACATTATTGCAATGTACGGTGGTGAATTAAATATCGCGAAGGAAAATCTACAACAATGCCAAGCTGTCATCACGTGATCAGGTTTGACATGTTACATGTATATTAATAGTTGGATTAACATTTGTAAACTATGCTAGACTAGCTATTTATTTCATTTATACATTTCGCTAAAAGTAAAGACATTTGTTTAATATATATGTAATAAACATGATTGAAATATATAATTATAGCAACCCTATTTCAATCTAACACACTCCTGATATTAGAGCTTGACAATGACATTTTAAAAATAAACAGTTTCTTACCTTATTTGTATTCCTTTACAAACAAGTATAATCCATAAATACCATGTAACCTAATGTAGTAATCCGGGTTTGATAAATGCGTAAATAAAATGGATTATTTGTGAAAATATCGCACGATGAATTTCAATTTATATGGAGATTAGAGTGCTCTAATTTTATTAAAATGGCGGCCGATTAAGAATTAGGGCATATTGAACACAACGTGCTTTTAGTTAATATGAAAGTTTGAGCGTATTACACAAAAACAATTAATTCTACAATAAATTAAAGTCTTAATGGCTTAACAAAATGTACTGCTGATTAAACAGACATACTCATAGTACACGAAAATATGCACGTCTTAAGGAATGTAACAGAAACAATGCGAAACAATGAACATAATAGATATATTCAACGCCATGTTTATGGTTCCTGTCAATCATATACATGTCAATAAATGCATACAATCAAATGTGAATACAGGGACTTATGCCGTGGAACTAAATGACTAGTAAAACATGTGATAAATTTAATTATTTTATATAAAAATACTATATGTTTGTAATTGTCAACGAAAATACTAAAAACAATCTTACCGTGAAGACGTGGTTTTACAACACAGACATGAATCAAAAACCAAAAGCTTTTATGATTTTGCAAAATTTAAAGATTTGCTTATACAGATCTAACCACATTATCCCGGATGTCACAACGATACTTGAAACAATACTATGTCAACTACAGATTTGGCAAATAATTTGCTTAACCAAGTTATAATAATAAATAAATAGTATGTGTATGTGTGTGCGTGCGTGCGTGCGTGCGTGCGTGCGTGTGTGTGTATGGGTGTGCTCGTGTGCGGTTGCATGTCCGTGTGTGTGTGTGTGTGTGTGTACGCTGGTAACATTAAGAAAGTATAAACATTAACAACGTGATAGCCTGGAAAATCACGAACTGTACAGATGCTGCTCCCCCTGATGGTTAACAGTGGTATCATTATTGTGCCAGTTTTTACTCCCTTGGCTATTATTGGTATATGCCTGCCATATAAACGTAGGTGGACATTTAAACACTGTATGTTAAACGTTGTAAGACATACAATGTATCAGACGCCTTTTTTATCGCACCATACGGAAGACAAATCTTGCGTGCATAGTGATATATATTCGAAAAGCATAATGAGTAAGCTTTGTTTATGTAAACACTTTTTGCCTAGAAATCCAATCGAAGAGAATATATTAGATGCCGTTCCAAATAGTTGTTACACTATAGTGATTACAGTATATGTAGGTATATGTATTTATACATTGCTGATTCCGTCGCAAGCTCCCCGTACTTAAAATATATAACCCCCATCGAACTTGTTAAGACCCATTAAGCGGGACGTTAGTAAAACAACTGTAGATGATAGTTCTCCCTTCCCCGTGGCGAAGAGCATTTGCATAATTCTACACTAACATATATAGCTAGTTACAGCTGTGCTAACCCTGCTATAAAATGTTATCAAATTCATTACCCAATTGAGGTACTTCGTTAGAATGATAACTTACATAACTTCCAAACTTTCTAAAAATGTTAGTATAAATATCTGTTGGTAATTGCTATTCATCACAAGACATCCCTCATGTCTGTGCTACCTGCGATGAGATAATAGAGGTGAGTATACTCATTTATACGTAATATCATTCATTTATATTTATTTATCCAGGACTGCAGGCTCAGGATGAGTATGTAGCCAGCATCATCAGCCTGTAAATACTTTTATAATAAAATAAAATACAACTATTTTTATCATCGGTATTACTAGAAATGGCTCACTAAAACATCGTTTACCTAATCCTAAAGTATAATTGCTATATACAGGCATCAAATCACATTGTCAAGCAATTGCAAACTAGAAGACAGAGGACTGGATCGTCTCCTTAACTAGCAATGTAAACGAACCATTGTAGAATTACCACTTCTAAGTGCTTCGAAAAAGGACATAGAAAGCATCTCTCGAACGCACTATACTGTGATATACATATGGCTAGCATCCACAATCCGATTTCTATATGCTGATAATAAGCTGCTAATACTAATGTTATCTCAGCAATTTTATTAACTAAACAATATGTTGTTACGCTTTTTTTATTACTTCTGAAATCTTGCTTCCAGCATACAGAGCCTTGACCAATTAACTACTGTTTGCAAATTACTCCTGTGAATCAGTGTTGCATGACTACAAGCTAAAGCTAATTCAAGTAACAGCATATGAATGCTTGCCAAATGTCACGAATCCTTGTATAACAAATCACTGGAAAAGTAACCGACCGTCCAAAAAGTACACAATCCTTAACATAATATTAATAAAAACAATATTGTACTGCTGATACTCTGTGCCTATCGAACCTTCAACAAGGACTACTCCACTTCATTTGGAGTTCCCGCAATGGTATATTCACAAAAAAAACGAAACATTTAAGTTTCCTCCACGAATTCGTCTCCCACCATTACCGTAGGGTAGTGTTTATCTACGTTCCAAATAGTGATTGGAGTAGTCAAAGTGGAAGTTGATGGGCACACAGTATCAGTATAATATTTTAACCCGTATGGTAAGGATTACATACTTTTTGGACAGTCGGTCACATTCACTGTGATTTGCTGTACAAGGATTCGTGACGTTCGGAAAGCCTCATCCGTTAGTTGTCTGAGGCGTAGCGCGAACTCACGAAATGGGGACTAGTCACGTTTATAAGCACAATACGTTTGGTGAATTTTGCTAACCATTTCGCGCTGTGAAGTGACAGTACAATGCTGGGATGGCAAATCCTGGGGAGTAAAACATTGGCCAAATTTCAACTGGTTTATAGGCACGAAATTAATTGTCGATAAACTCAATTCAGGCAACCCCTTCCAGACTTACAACTGATTGATTTCCTAGATCATCGTTTTTATAACTATCATTATTTATGTGGCTGATATAACTGGGTTTTTTTTTGTATCAGTTACAAAGAAAATCTCGTTTATGACATTATGTGTACGATAGAATCGTCAACTGCTTCCGCTTGTACCATCTTTGTTATTTGGAAAGAAAGCACAATATGTCGCTGTCAGCATTTGCATTCAAGTTGGTTGTGATTTCCAGAGTATAATATAGAGTACCTGCTATAGAAAACATGTACTTGGAATTACAGAGTGTACTCCTGCATTATTGCCTGGTGTTCACGTACACAAGAAACGCAATGCAGTAAGGAGATAGTTGAATAAATAGCTTAGCTACTTGACAGTTGCAGATCAGGCAATAACAGAACAAATATTGAAATGTAACGGTATGTAACAGGGTACAATATCAATATCAAAAAAGAAAAATCATGAGATGACATTTCGATTCACTGAGTTATTTATCAATTGATTATAAACATCATTGTCCTGGTATTGCAGAAAGGACAAATGACGGCAAAATACATTAAAAAATCTATTCAGTGTAAAAGCAATATCTTGTAATTTAGGCACCACATCATATATCTCATGAGTTTTAAAAAGAGTAGGGATGAGGAGACATTTTCTAATAACAGACAAGTAAAGAAAACAATGAGATGACATTTTCAACTCAGCAGTTAAAGTTTATTGACTTGTTCCAAAAAAAAAATTGGTCAAACGTCTAAAATTAAAGCCAAGTGTAAATATAGTGAATTGCATGACGTGATCTTCTTTATGCAATTGTTTAATGTTGTTTAATTGTTCTTTCAGTGTTGATGGTAAACGTCTGTTCTAGCACTTTTCTGATGTGTCTACTTCGGTTTTTCTTTCTTATCTTTCCTGCAAAGAA
>JAOXYB010057389.1:0-10705 GCA_028565635.1 Phoronis ovalis
AAGCCTTAATTAAGGATAGTTTAAGTTAACAGCATTGCTCAACTATGTATGTTAAAACAAATCTTAAAATGATTTCCAAAAAATAAATAGCACCCTAAAATTTATTGGATTGGATAGTTTCCTTCCAGTTAGTTTTCAAAATTGAGTTACACTTTATGTCGACCACGGAGTCTTATAAAATTAATAAACACCCACTATCCAATAGGCAAACACCCGTATAAATGCTTGCCCCAAAATCTTGAAAAAATAAATATATGCCCTGGGATTTATTTTAAAACTTATGGTTATGTGCTTGAATCTATGTAACTTGGTTATTTAAAACTTCTATGGTTCATGCCATTCAATTAATTCTAAATCCATTTATATGCATAGAAATACATTCTGTTCTATGTTAGGTAACTTTATCATGATTTTTTTCAGATTAAGGACCTTCAGGAGCAGCTATCTCATATAACGGATGAGAACACAGATCTACATGAAGAAATAGAACTATTACATAGTAGACTATCAACTTACGAGGTATTATAATGTCGTGAAAATATTTTATAATAGTGAAAGTAGTAAGTAAAGTCTGTTCCGGACCTTATTTGGTCCATCAGGCCGGGGCTTATACCGATTTCAGTAGCATTAAACGACTCAAGAGTGTACTCTGCCTGGATAGGATACTAGTCTATTGTAGGTGACTTCTCAATGTTTTAAACACGGGTACCCATTTTTGCACCTGGGTGGAGACAAGCAAATTAAGATAAAGTGTCTAATGACACAATCACTAATGACCCATGCGGGATTTGAACCTGCAACCTTTTGATTTGCAGTCAGGCACCGACCACGTGGGCTACTGCGACTCCTCGTTTTATAATTGGAAACTACCTAAGTATATAATTATGCCTTTCACAACTAGGAAGATTTGGGCAAGACTAGCATTCATATGATGTAAAATTAGTATACAGTTGTATATTTTGTGAATGAGATGTTACTAAGTTATCATAAAATTCTTTCTAAAATCTTACATATTATTCTCAGTTTCCACGTAGTGGACGACATTTTAAACAATAACTAGAAAGGGTCCTATTAGATGAAGCTGCTGAAATAAGGTCACACATCCGTATTACAATGGTTTCATTTAAAGTTATTACTAGGGAGCAGGTACATGTGTAATTTTGGGGTGTGTATAAAGTTACAATTACAAGAGTAATTTAGAAACTGTTTTATCATAGTAAGCGGAGAAGGGAATCACAATTGATTGAATTACTGAAGTATATCAAAATGAAACTTGTAACAGTATTTTTTTGCAATTTGTGCATGTTTTCTTTTACTAAGATTGATTGTTTTTAGCCTGAAGGTAACAAGAGTGACGGCGATGATAGCTGGGGAGACACTGATGAAGATCTGTTTGATCTGCCTGGTATGTTGCCATTCATTTAAACCTTGTCTTTTTGTTTGTGATTTCACAGTTCTATTGTTAAAAGATGCACAAAAGACATAGGTGGATTTTCCTAACTGTAGCAGAAGCAAATTTTTAGAGAAATTTGTTATGCTTTTCATTACCAAATATGTAATCAGTGCGAACCAGCATCAAATGGTGGACTCTTATCTTGTTTTATTCTATCACAAAAATATACTTGCTCATCAACACTTAAATAATAATGGATAATGGTAAAATATGCAATTTTTGATATTGCTAATAGAAAGTTCTCAAAATTCTATCAAAGTTTATTACTTTTAATTGTGTTTGAGTAAGATGTCATAAGCCAGAAGACATGAAAAAGAAGTTCCGTGTTATTCATTAGAAGTTACTTACAAAAAACAAAAAAGCACTCTTAAATTTCCTGGACTATTTCCTTCCATTTTATTCAAAAATGTGCGATTGTTATGTAAAATTAATGAACGAACTGTTAAAAAATAAATATTTAAATTCATTCTTTTTGGAATGTTTTGAACGGTGGTAGTTGATTTACGGTTTTATAAATTTGTATTATATAATATGAATGCATCCACTAATTGATTCATATGTAGGTACTGAGAAGAAGTCTACTCCTGTGAAACTGCCAAAAAATAATAATCAAGAAATTCTAAAACTCAAACGAGAGATAGAGGAACTCAGAGATGAAAATCAAGAGTTGAATAAAAAAATACAGGTACTTACAAAGAATAAAAAGCCACTGTGTTATTATACGTACAAACAAATTCCATTGTCTTTTTGTCTCCAGGCCAGTTGTTCATAGGTTCTATGTCTTGTATGACTTATATCTTAATCCACGTAGGCAGCTGCTGTCGTTGTTTTTGATATTGTTTGGTGACACCACTGATGATGTTTTCAATTTGTGCTTGCCACTCTCAGTATGTGAAAGTGCATCATAGTCTTTCTTCTTTTCCCCTATTATAATTTTTTTTCTTTAGGATATGCCAAATGGATTCCATACATCCTCGCCTTATATTTCGAAATCTGATGATGATGAAACAGAGACAGTTCCATTTTCACAATATCAAGAACTTAAGGAAGCTGCAGAAGCTGAGACAGAAATATTAAAACAAACAATTTCTAATTTACAATCGGAAAGTTTTGAACTCAGTCAAAAGGTAATATTTTCTTTCCATTATAATTAGCTTTTGGTCGTATCACAAGACTATTATCAACCAATGCTCGCCTTCTTTTAATCTGAGTCAATCCCTTAAATTGCTTAAAAGTGTGCTAAATTTTGCTAAAATATGTTCACTTTTTATTTTTCTAGCTTCTAGTTATAAAGAATCCTTCTATTTTACAACGCTTGGGTGCTATAGATATGTTAACTTTTCTAAAAATGTTTAATAAAAGAATATTTTACAGCTGTCTGAAGTAAGTCGTGATCAGGAAGATGAAAATGAGGTTCTTCAGGAAAATTGTACTGCACTTACTGTTCAGAAAAGTGAACTGCAGACTAAAATTCAAGAACTGGAGAATGAAATTCATTCGCTACGATATTCGAATTCTGAAAACACTGGCATGATTTCAACGAAATCTGAAGTTACTGGTGAGAGTGGCGGTGAAAAGTCCACTTATGATTCTTTGCAAACTGAAATTTTAGCATTAAAAAATAAGCTCATCTTGCAAGAGGAGGAATTTACTCAGAAATCTCAGAAAAACACTGGTGAAATTGACACTGTAAAAGAGAGGTTTTCCAGTGAAACTGACAAGTTAAGAAATGAAATAGAGGAATTGCAAAACTTAGCAGAAGATAAAGACCGAGCTATTGGTAAACTAAAAGAATTTTGTGTAGAAAAGAATCAAGCTTTGGCTAATACACAAGACGAATTAGAGAATTTGCAAATGAAATTTAATGAGCTGGAAACTGACTTGAGAACCAAAAATGCTGATCATGAAATATTTTGTACAAAGGAAATGCAGCTACAAAATGAAATCGACTTCAGCAAAAATGAAATTGACAGATTGCAAGCGATAAATTTGTGCAAAGAACAAGAGTATATAACTGAAATTGACAGTTTGAAGAAGGAATGTGAGGAGTACAAACATCTGTTAATTCAAAAAGATGCAAAGTTCAAATCAGAAGTGGATAAGTTTCAACAACTACATGGTACTATAAACAAAAAAGAAACACAAATAACACATTTGGATGATGAAATATTCCTGCTGAAGGAGAAATTAAATAAACAGTCTAAATCTTCTGCACAGGATTCCTCACCTTCAAAAGATGCCCAGCAAGTCTTAGCTTTGAGGAAACTAGTGCTGCGACTACAGCAACAACTAGCAGTAAGTGCAATCACATTACAAATGCTTAGAACCAAAAATGAACTAGATGAATGATATTTCAACCACCTAACTGTCAAAGGAATCACTGGATGTTTAACTAATCACCATCAGATGGTGATCGGAGAATTACACACACTTTTCAGTTGATGGTGCCCCCCCCCCCATTAGCAATCTGGTGGTTATAAATCATGGGATCCAGTAGGTCTGTTTAAAATTAGCTTATCAGGTTAAACGGAAAAACTAATTAAAAATGTAATTTTAACTTTTACAGGACCAAGACAGGAAACACAAGGAGGTCATAGATACATACAGAACACACCTGTTAGGTGCTGTACAGGGACAAGTAGATCCTGAGGTTCAGCAAGCATTGCATCATATTATACAACTACGATCAACTGAACATTATTACTAGAAGATACAGAGCAGGATACACAGCACATACAAAGTACACTTACAGTATTTGCATATAGATGTTCCATAGGGACGGAAAGATCAAGATGTGTACATATTGAATTTCATTAAAACCATGTCACCCCAATAACTGTATGGGACATTGTTAGAACTAGTTTTGTTAGATGTTTTTAAAATATGCAAGATAATATTTCAGATATTATCATGAACTTTCCTTGAAAGTGTAAGTCTCGAACAAGAATAATTTTTTTTGACCAGTCTGTGCTTATGTTTGCTCAACGGTTATTTCTCCTTTAAAAATTTGACAAAAAAAAATGGACTTTATCTTTTTTGAGCAAATGCCATGGCATGATACTATTAGTGATAAATATTTTCACCTTACTGTGCTAGTATAAAAATTGGTTTATTGTCTCATAAATGTGTGCGTGTTGTTGTGTAATACAGATTTTGTGCCAAAAAGGTAAATTGTTTTTATATATAACTTTGACTGGCATAGTGACACTGTCTCAAAACTCTATTGAGCTCTGCTTGACTTTTAACTCTTGCATACTGTAAAAAAATAGTTCTCCAGTTCGCTTTGTGTTAAGTCTTCACTAAATGGCATAAACATTGGGAAAACATTATTTAAATTTATTAAACAAAATAGTGCAACTTTTAGTTATTGTTTTTTGAATTTTGTAATAAATATCATGATTCAATGGAGGAAACATAAAGAAATTTTAGCGCTGTTTTCCTTACAGCCAAAAGATGTTGTTTTTCAAAGTAATCTATTGATACTATTATTAGGTACAACTGATAGTTGAGCATCAGTTCTGAGTAATAATTAGAAAAATGGCAAAAGCAGTCACATGCCTAAAATAAGGTTATGCATCTTCTTGATTTAGTTACTTCATGTATGTTTTGTTTGTATATGTTTTTTGTACCATCAAGAGTTGTGTGTGACTACAAAAAAACATACCTTCATTGATCATATCATGCAACATGCTATTTGTTAATGAATTACGATTTATCAATATATTATCTGGATAAAACCTAATTGAGTCTTATTGATACAACTCTTTTCATACCCATGAGCATATTGTCGTCTTGTATGTGTCGTTGGCGACATACGTAACATGTCCTTTCTCTCGTGATAGCAACTTCAGTAATCTTGAATAACTTTTAACTGCGAGCCAGATTACTTATAATATGGCTGACTGACAGCCACATTTATGCCACTTTCCAGAAAGACGGTGTTGTATGGGCGATTTGAAAGTGGGTTCATGAAGACAATAGGTTGGTTGGTGTATTTATAGGCTAGGTGACATTTAGAAAAGTCCTTGAAAAATTGGTCAAATGCTGGTCTGAATCTTCAACATTTATTGTACTTTGCTTTACGAATGTATCACTTAAGGGAACTACTTCAAAAATTGCACTGCCCAGCTACAAATGAGGGCTACCAACTAAATACAAGCTGCCATATAAATGTTATCCAGGGGATTTGATAGGCTTCTGACATTACCAATGTCTTTTTATTTGAACCAGTTTAGTTGTAAGAAGTTGATACATGTTTAATTTTTCATTACATTTAACTTTTCAAATTTGATTTTAAGTCTAAAGTACAAACGAAATCTATGTGAAGGATTGAGGAAAAAAATATGGAAAATGCAGTTTAACTATTAAACAGGATTTGAAACCACAATCGTGTGTATTTGCAGAGATATAGATATATATATATTGCAATATTAAGCATATCACCACTGCATCATGCCCTGTGTCAGGTAGTGAGAACAGTGTGGTGGCAATGTTCTTGGTATTGTAAAAAAATCAGTATCCACAACTTGACATATTCAGATTAATACAATGAAACGTGTATGGGCAAATGCACCTCAGTTTTAATCACAGCTGTGGCATTGTTCAGTTCCTCGTGATATGTTACGAGTGATACAGTCACCAAGATAAGATAATTATCCATATATAATCAACTTGAATTTAACTCGTTTTTTTCACTCTCCGTAATTCTTGATGTCTCTGTCTTATTCCATGCTAAATTTTTATCCATATTTGGTAATACCCAGTTATATGGGATTTTACTGCCACCTGGTGTCCCTTCTGGTACTAAAAACATGTCCCATTCACTTCTGTAACAAAAATATGCACTGCTTACACATGCATTGCTTACATTTATCAAGGAAACAGAGAGTTGGTCAATGAATTTTGGTAAGTAGGAAAGAGGAGTTTTTCACTTTTCCCTGGTTTTGAGATAACTGTGGTAATAAATTATTATTTTCATTCTAAGGAGGTTTTATAATTTACTTCTTGTTCCAAAGTTTGCATATAACAATGTTAGCTGTACTATTGTTAAGTTGTACGATATCCACTGATAATGAACTAGTTAGGTTAGCGGCCATTCAGCAAGTTGCTTATCTGCAGGTATTTCTTCCATCTAGAATGATTCACTTACTAATGAAACGTGTCCTCAGGCCAAAGGTAAGAACTAAGACACTATTATTAAGATCTTGACATTGCTTAATTACACATTTTTATTGTATCTATTTTGTGTAGATTAACTTCAGTGAAAATGAAAAGAAATTTGAAATGCAAACCTGATCTGTAAGAAGGATTGGAAATTGTATTCTGCTTGGCTGTAGTATTGTCTGAACGGATACAGAGGATCATATGGATAAAGCTTTTCTGTAAAAATGGTCAAGAAAATGCAGGATTAGAAAATCATATACGATTCTCACATAGTGCAGTTTGCATATTTTTCTATTCATTAGAATGTAATTTGACAGATGGCAGCAATCCGCAAACATTAGGCAATTTAAAGGTTATAGTTATGACTGTTTTGGAAGTTTCAGTAGCACAAGTCTTGAAACTCCAATCATTTCTGCGTGGTTCTTACAAAATTTAGGCAATATCTCCCGTTTACTGAAATTTGGTATTCCAACAAAATCATAAAAAATGTAAAATATGGAAAAACTAGATTGTGTAGTGTCATATGGCAACACCAAGTATATGGTTACACACTGGTAAAATAGTTTCTTTGATGGCACTGACATAGTGAAATCTTAAAACAATCCCAATACAAATGGTTCCTATGGGTTCCAAATAGTACAATATAAGCAAATATAGGCATGAAATTAGCTAGGATAAATTTTTACTACAAGAAATAATGGTTCTCGCTAACGTTTGTTAACATATATCTATAACATCTAGGATTTGTGCGCTTTGACTACTTTAGCACTGCTCAACAGGTGTCGCAGATATTGTTAACAGTAAGCGTGCAAGGATTGCTGAAACTGATAAGTGACAGCAAAGAAACAATGGGGGAACCAATGCAAGGACACTATATCTTCCAACTTTGATGTTGAGTGCATTAAAGATTGCATATTACAAAATAAAATTGCTGAAATAACAAACCATGTTAAGTGAGGATCAACCTAACAATAACAACCCGCTACAACAGAGGTTACACAAAGGACTGATTACTGGTTTTAAAATAATTTTGCAGCGTAGCATATATTGTTGAGAGATTATTATGTTTTGTTATATTATAATCACACTCTTTCAAGCTATTTTAAAAGTAAGTTAACATGTTCACGACTGCTCCTTCGAATATTACTACCAGGACAGGACTTGTTTTGACCCAAGTCATGATTCTGCAAAATTAAATTTTCCATTTGTATTTAAAAACTTTAATCAGTCCTCATATCCGCAAAGTTATAATTAACTTTATGGTACCCATTTTTTAAATCCGGGAGAAACATGTCATATCAAATATTTTTTTAAATGTTATAACACATTTAGCCTCTTGTATGACCTTAATTGTGCACTTAGTCTTACTTTCAGGTCCAAACAATACTTGGCATGCATTCCTCTTCCAGGTTCTTAGCCGAGATTCCTCTTTTTTGGCAGCCATGTAATTCTCCTTCTTTTCTGTTTCTACTTGTTCAGTTTCTAACATAACCTAAAGAATAGATTCATACTTGCGATGTAATTAATTCAGTAAAAACCTTTTTATTATAAATGATCAACAAGGATTTTAACTTTAAATCTCAAAATATATTGAAGAATGGTGAAATAGATCTAACATTACTTAATATTTAGAACTTGTTCACACAAAATTATCAGGGAAGTAAATGTTTGCAATGGTGATTACAGTGAAATTTAACAAAGCACAATTTTTTATTACATGAGTGTTCAGTCGATTCAGCAAATCATTGCAAATCTAGTCCACCGACGCCTACTTTGAACAAAGGTAACTTTCCATGTTGTCCCTAAGATCTTCATCAGGCTTTCCTGAATTTATCAATTTACATAAACTTGTGAGGTTAAACGATTTCTTTTAGCCTTTTCAGAAATGGCTATTAAATGTCTCATGAAAGACTGCTTGCAAGTAAGGACTAAACTTATATACTTGATAAATGTGTTTATTTTTAATTTTAATTTTATACAATACCATCAATGTGTTTTCTTCATCTTCATAAGTTTGTAGCTGATCTTTCATGAGTTTTGTGTACTGTTTGAATTTAATATCAAATGCTTTATCACTCTCAGCAGGAGAGTATAGACCTAAAGAATAAAATAATATACTAAAAAAAATTGGCCAGCACTAACTATATGAAAGTTTTGGACCTCCAGTTTAATATTTAATAATTAGTTAACTTAATTTTGGGCAAGAAGCAACATGGTTTAACCAGTGACAACTAAATGTTTCATCACAGGAACTGATGCCTGTGAATACATGCATGTATGCAAAAACACTTTATGAAAAGAAATATGTGTAAAATGTATCGAATCTTGATACAAGCAAGTTTGGTATCATGATAGATTAATGATGACTGAACAAATACAACTTATAAGACAACAAAAATATGATACACAGGTACCATAATCAAATTTCTAAACAACAACACAATCTGTAATGTTTCTATGTATTATTTCCCTGTAGTTATTTATTACATATAAGTATGAACTCAAACAATTAATTACCCTGTTGTGCGGCTCTTTCCTTCCTTAAAGATCTCAGCTTTTTTAGAGATTCCAGTAACTGTAATGTCTGTGTTCCTTCAGTTTTCTTTTTTCGTACTTCACTCAAAATTTGATCAGCTTCGTCCTTCATTTCTTTCGCCTTACAAAGAACACAGGCTTGTCATGTTTCTTACAACCTCTTACTAATAAATTGTCTCTTAAAACATAATTTGATCAGATTCATGCTTCATTTCTTTTGCCTTATATAGAATACAGTATATGTAACATAGGTACAAAAGGTAATATCAAAACTTTTGAGATAAAATAAAATGATCGCAAGCTATATTCCAAAGTGCAACTAAACAGCTCAAAATGTTTGCTTCAAAACCAAAATACCCTTTTTAGGTCCAAGTCCTTGCGTAGAATTGTGCTTTGCCAGTTATCAACTCTTTCATGCTCTTTTTCTCTGTATTCAGCCATCTGTTGTTCCTCCTCATGTTCTCTCAATCTTTTTCTCTTTAATCTTTCCTGAAACACACAAATCAATTATTTATAAGGAAATGAAATAAAAAAACAAGTTTTACTACTGATATAGTATTACAAAAATTAAAATAATTATCACTGTGACACAATAAGACACAACACTTATCACAAATACAAGCGTTAAATAAATATTCAACAAATTGCATTTTACAAAACAGCTTAGTTCCATAATGCATGTTTATTCTGTTATTTAATGATTTAACCTTAAAAGTAGAGTAAAATGTGATTTCACTTAATAATAAACATTAATACCTTGATAGGTACTGTGGCAGAACTTCCTACCCTGTTAAAGTTGCATAATTAGAAACTTTCAGAAACTGCAATGATAGGCAGCAGCAGGTATCCTTGAATCTGTGATCAGATGCTTTAATATATGCCATCAAATACTGGTTATGTGTAAACTGGCTGTTACATTTATTAATTGTTTTGTTTTGAAGGTGTAACATGCCTGATAACCAGAGACATTGCCGTACCTTATAAAATTTATGGTCATATAAAATGTCAAAAACAACAGTCTGAGATAGTAAAAGAATTCTTTTTTTTTCTTTTGTAGTCTGTTTTCTGGGTAATTTAGGATTGCATTTGTTAAACCTTGTACCTAAAAGGTCTGCATATAGGTAATTACCCTTTTTTTGCTTGTTTGTTCCAGTTTACATTTCAAGGCATTCGTGTCCACATTCTGGTAAAACTGTGCACAAACTTGTTCTAATGACACCTGCAACATATAAAGAGGTGCATTATCTGAAGTGATAAATATGTACCAAATGAATTTATAAGCTAGGATTCTAGATTGTCTGATGAGTGGCTTTTTATATTTATAGATATCTTTTTTTGCTCATATTTTAAATCTGTTGATTATGTATCCTATAAAAAATGACATGTCTTTCTTTTGTATTTATCCCTAAAGGAGATGCCCAATGTTTACAACACAGTGCAGTATAAAGTATTGAAATGCAGCGCAAGCAGCAGTACAATATAGTACAGTACAGTACAATACAGTATAGTAAAGTACAGTACATTATATTAAAATATAGTAAAGTACAGTACAAT
>JAOXYB010057389.1:11582-24082 GCA_028565635.1 Phoronis ovalis
TCTTGTGTACACATATTTCAAAGCAATGTAAACAGCCACCCCAGGAGGAATACTTAGCCACCCCAGGAGGAATACTTGCAATCGTTTGATCAGGGGTGCTCCTCTGCTGCTCTAAATTACCCTCCTTTTTAAACAAGCTTGAATAAATCTGGACCCTTTTTTATACAGTATATAAAATTCTGACCCTCCCTTTACATATTTTTTCAATTCCACCCCTTTTCAATACCCGTTTTTTGAAATTCACACCTCTCTTGGGTTGAGTTCAGTTTACCGCAGTGAGTTTATAACATTCAACAACTAGCTCACTTTTACTGGAACTTCTTTATACATGAATCTTTTTTACTACCCTTTTTTATTCCTGTAGTGGGTAAACATAGATTCATTATTATACTAAAACAGACCTTAAAATAACCCCTTTTCCATACAAACGTGCTCAAAATTGGCAAAAAGCATACCTTTAACGCAGAGCATATCTAACTATAGGAGTCTTCGCCCCAGAATAGCAATGAAAGCAAACCGAAGCAAGACATATTTTAAATAAGTAATACATTGTTAATGTACAAAAAATCATTTATTATTTTATCACCTTGATAGCATAAACTTTCTTTTCTAATTTTTTTAATTTTCTTCTATCTAACCAACTGTTGACCCAATCTTGGTCTTGTTCCCTTTGCATGAAATCAAGATTGTCTGCTAGTGCTTGATGATTCCCACTTCCAAGGCAGACTTGATTGTTACTTGCATTATTTTGCTCTGGAAAACTGTTCATTGCCTACAAAATAACAAATCATTTAATATTTCTATTCAGAAAAGTAAATTATTCGGAAAGTTTGTACCAATAGCGATAAATACAATAAGTTGTCATAAGTGCCAACTGTTATACTGGTACTTTCTACAAAATGCGTAAAAGCTAAAAAAAAAAACAACGATTAATTTGCTTTCCATGGATTTCCTCCATTTTGTTGCTCTTTTCAAAATTTCTTATTTAAAAACTAACAACCAAATGATGGTAAAATTTTACCCCACAATAACAGGGAAGTAGAGAGGATATCCAACTGGCCATCACTTTAGGCCCAGTCATTGAAATTGCAACATTGCTTCCTAAGCAATCATAGAGTTATATGTTATGCTCATAGAAACAATCCATTACTAAACTTGCATATAAACTAGCAATAAAATTGAATAGCAGTAAATGGCCAAATATCATTCATTGTAACATCTATTACTGTATATACTATACTCTTTCTTTAAATCATATATATTAGGGAATGTCAAAACATGAACGTTTGTAAAAGGAATAGTGCATAAGATAAGGCAAACCAAAAATAGGCGGACATAAAGCTACATGGAATCGGTTTAATATAATCCAGTCTTATAATACCTTTGAGCTTAAACTTTGCTGTTGAAGAACTGAGTGTGGCGGTTCCTGAGGCAGCATATCACCAGGTCCTGGAAATGGAGGTCTTTGTCTTGGACCAGGCATCAAGTGAGGAGGTGGAGAATTGAATCTGTTTCCAATAAAATTTGGATTTGGAGACTGAAATCGTCCGTTCTGAAACCCCATGGGTAGCATATCTGAAATAAAGTTTAAAATCGCTGAACCAGCAGGCCAACAAACATTGATTCTTGCGTGGGTATAAATCTAGGATGTAAAAGTAATGTGTTTAAATCAGCTAACAGTACAGTTGTCAGTCAGGTCAAAGTCTCATTCGGTCACAATCATATCTATCTATCTGTGGTTTATGCTGAAAGAACTTTCGTATCAGATCAGCTTTTGATTGCACATGTGGATGTCAACACATCATTAATTCTAAATATATTTCTGAAGCCTCGACTTAAATTTTTTATTGGCATAGCTGTAGGATCAAGTCTGATTCTAGTCCCAATAATAGGCCCAATATCTGACATATTGGTCCTAACACTTTCCTATTCAAAAACTATCGTCTTTCGAAATTTATTGAAAACTCGACCGTATGATGAAATTATTGATACAGCAATTAATACTACGATGGACTTAGTTCATTATTATCAAGTTAAGAAAGTACAAATCTACACGTGTAAACAAGTCAGATGGTTAAAAATCACTGAAATCAATGTAGATGCCCGGGAGATGCCATTACGGTCACTTCGTATTTAGTGAGTTAAAGTTGGGGCCTAGAATCTTTGGCTATAAATGTCCAAAAAATTGTGTTCGAACATGCTTTCTCTAATCAATCTTCTGTAACTGAAGTTAACTAAATCACATTGTTTTTATAAAATATGAGCCAGTATAAGAAAAAACAGCCATAGAAACTCGCAACAACAAATCTCTCCACCAGATAGCGCATTCTTTCCTGAATAAAGTAGTGCACTATTAAACTTATCTCCCCTACACTGGATTCCTAGTGTAAACACAAAGGCCGATTTAAACACTTCAGTAAAATAAGACACATATTCCAATTAAAATCAAACCTGATATTTATGTGCATTTTAAAGGTTTCGTGAACAGCAATATCCTTTACAGCAATGTATTGCACATATATAAGACCGCATTTGGAGTATGCTGTGCAAGCATGGTCACCCTATTTAGTGAAAGATATACAAATGTTGGAAAAGGTGCAGCATAGAGGAACAAAGCTGGTTCATCAAATTAAAGATCTATCCTACAAGACAGATTAAAGCTTCTAGGTATATATTCACCCCGGGGGGTTGGTCAATATGAAAGTGGGTACCCATGTTCCAACATAACTTTTCAAAAAAGCCCCTAATGAAGTGATTTTTTTTAAAAATACCCCCAAGGAAGTGCTTTTTTGAAAAAATACACCCCTAAGGAAGTGGATCACGTGATACCTGAACCCTGACCTGACCAATCGTATGCCATGTTTTAAAAGGTCATTCTCAAAATAGCATCAATTCAGGAAGTAACTTTCATATGACGGGGATACACATTCTGGTAAACATATTAAGTTTTCTTGACCGTATTTGCACCCCCTAACGAAGTGAAATTTTAAGGATTACCCCAACGAAGTGAAACTTCCAAACAACACCCCTTAGGAAGTGTCACACCTCCAAAAAACCACCCTTTTTCGTGATTTTAGCCAAAAAACAGACCCTACGCTGGCGGTTCGAAAAACATACCCTTTCACGGGAAATTTTATTGGAACATGCGTACCCACTTTCATATTGACCACCCCCCGGGATATTCACTCTAGTGTAGAAGACAAATGGGAGATCTCATAGAAACATATAAGATTTTAACTAATAAGGACAAGATAAAAAGCAATTTTTTTTCCAACAATCAGAAAGTGTATCTAGTATGCATAAAGCTCTATAATTTGTATAAACAGCAATCCAGATTCATTTGACACTTAGGAAAGAATTGTTAGCCATAGTCGTGTAGTCAGAGAGTATCTGGACGGTTCTATAATCTATATGAACTCATTTGGTAGGAATTACATAGATTTCGAAGCTTGAACACTTTCACTGTAATTGGCTTTGTCAGATTCCATGACTGTTCGCACAGCTCACAAGTCAGATTTATATCAAGACTACAAGAGCTAGTGCAAAACGTCATGTCTCATGTCCATGATTCATGAATGAACCACGACTAGTAGTACTAGTACGGACTAGTGACTCCGACTAGTCTCCAAGTACTTTCGCCCTTTACTTTCAGAATAAACAAACACAGACATGTTCGAAGTTACCTGTGTTCATCCTTGGATGAAATGGATTATCTTGAGTAATTATTCGTGGATCAAAGTTGCTAGTCGCACGAGTATTCATTGGAAATTGACTAGGCGGTCGCGGTAACCTGCCGAAGTCGGCCATATTGCCTCTATAAAATAATTTCGAGCGGAAGTTTACCATATTTGCTTATTTGTGGCAGAATATTTTTCAATAAGTTAACATACGTTCTGCGCGTTTTGCTTGAAATTAGTTGATTTAATAACACATCAATAAGTAGAACAAGTTACCTTAACTTTATAAATTTTCGAAATTCACATACATCAGGTACCGGAAACTTGAACAGTATATCAACGTTGTTGCAGACGGCAAAAATCTGTTTCCGTGAAACGACGTAATTCAAGTATTGAATGTTTACACTAATACTGTGCTTAAGATGAATGATGATGTTGAGCAAAGAGGTTCTAGAATCTGCCACGACGTTAATAATGCCTTTAAAAAGGATCCACATATGTAAGTTTTACATTTATCCTAGTCCTAGCTTTATGACCCTAGTATATTGCCTATGAGTATGCCATAGGCAATATACTAGGGTCATAAAGCTAGGACTACATTTATCCCTGCTTTTCTTGTTCGGTCGGTATTCGACTGTCACCGTCCGAGCTTTTTCGCAACTGTAGACTAGACCTAGTTAGTATTGGTTCCCCAGATTGGTTCATGTCGTTCGTGGGGCGCCTATTTATAATGTTGTGAGGCTAGACTCTTTTTAATTTTAGGCTCCTTCTGACTCCAATATTGTCAAAATCGACAAATTCATGATTATTGTTTAGCTAAGCCTAAGGCTAAGCTTAGCCGGGAGTTAGGCTAAAGGTATAAATGAGTCCCATTCACAGTGTCTCATTCTGTCTGTAGTGTAAAGTTAGTGCCTCGATTTTTACCTTGTCTGTATACCCATCAGTTGCTCAGTATTTGTCTCCTATTGATGTGTCGGTGTGTCAATTTTTACCCATACATATACAATTTACCTAATTATTACTTCTGTCACTGAAACTTAAAATCGACGCTGGAACACACAAGGTCACTTTCTACATTTTATTGATAGACACCTATAGTAAGTGGTTACTCTGTATTGTAAAAATGCTCAGTAAGATCTAAAAAAATGCTGTGTTTCAGGATACCCGACCCTACCTAGCCAGCAGCTGCCAATCCTAATTATTTTATTGCAGCTTAAAAATTCTGTCACATAAGTTTAATAAATAAAAAAATTTCGTGAAAATTTATTCATACATCTTAAAACTTACCCTTCCCACCCGATTTTATGGTAGACACTGCTTTATTTTGGTTTAATGTTAATGTATCATCTGACCACACGTGGCGTCGTTTGGCGAGTGTCGTGTGCAAAAATGATACAGAGCAAACGAAACTCTGGAAGCTCACTTGCCAATTATTCTCAAGTTCCGTTTGCTTAGTTTATAAGCATTTAAAATTGGACATTGTATTCCAAGCCATCACGACAATATCATGATAATGAGCGTTTCTACCTAAGGAATCCTATCAGCGGGGGAAACATAGATTATCTCAGTGATACGAAGATATTACAAAAACCATTCCACACAATAGACTAGAGAATATAAAGTCGTGGATTCCTCTTCTACATTTCAAAATGTAGATATATTTCAGATATATTCTTGTACAGCAAACTCCTATCACTGGCATCAAATCCAGAGGGATCGCCGCATGAGAGCTGATGTCGCAATTGGGTACCAAATATATTAAAATAATGTGCGACAGGGAAGAAGACCAGTCTTGCGATATGCAAACAGAGCAGCTGCTAGAACCCATATAGAAACAAGGCCTCTTACCACCCATGATTGAAAAATAAATTTAAAAAAAATCCCTCTACCTAATAATTTCAGCCTGTTCCCCGAAACCATTATTTTTCTGTTTAGGCCTAACCTTTCTTCCAGATTACCATTTATCCACCTTTCCTTTTTATACAGCAACATCGATAGAGGACAGAGAACCATTACAAATGATTTTCCTAATTTCTTTCACTTTATCATTCTATATTATTTACATTGAACTACTGAAAAAATGGCTACATATATAATGTGCTGTTTTTTGTATACTTCTAGTGATGAGTATGACATCATTCCAATGTTTGAGGCTGAATATAATAGAAGTCCTGTAGTTTTGATTAATCATAAGTTGGGACTGGAAATGTGGGCAGTACCTATATTATACCAATATGCTTATAGGCAAATTATGAAATACAGAGAAACATTAGGCAAGTATTTATACACATTTCTCTTAAAATGTCTTTTCATATGTTCATAAATAAATTTAAATAACTTTTTTTTTTTAATCAAAAGAATAGATTAAAGCTTAATAAAGATATAATTTAAGGAAGTGTTATTCATTTGTCTTTAACTTAATGTTTTTATGAAAAATATTTCTCATGAAAATCATGTATTATACTGTCTAGAACACTATGAGCCATATTTGAGGGGATAGGGTTACGTCGACAAAAGAAAATGGTCGCCAAAAGACAATGCTCACTGCTCGCGAAAATTCCTTATATCCCTCACATTTGTGGTCTAATTTCAGATCAAGAGATGACAATCAGTCTGAGTGGAATCGTGTTAATGATCAATGCTGATTGTTATACTGTATGGAATGTCAGGTAATAATTTTCAATAAGAGCCGCTGAAGGCGACTCAGGTTTTCAGATATACACACATATAAGGAAGTAAGAGTGTGGTGGTACTTGGTCAGGGTCTTTGGGCACTATAACTTTGGATGGTCTGTTTTCCACCAAATATTTAAGTATTGAGCTTGCAGGCAAAATTTAAAGCAAACCAGTTTTTCAAGTGGGCAAAAATTTATTTTACCAGTCTGAGATGTTATTTTTGGGTCCCCTGCCAGACAAATACATCTCTGAGCATGCCTAGTGACTCCGAAGGATACAAGTTGCTCAGCAAGTTATTTACTTGTGATACAGGATTATTGGAAAAAGATTGAAAGTGATAAAATATATATTGCTATCCCAACAAAAGCAGCAACAACAATTGAGTGGTACAGTAGTAAAACTCATTTACAATAAAATTGATAACAGTACGTTGTTATAGTTGACCCACTGTTATTGATGTCAAAATATATTTTCAGGAAAACTTTAGTGTGTGAGAGAAAGTTAGATCCGATAAAGGATTTGAATTTAGCATCATTGATTTTAAGGAAACATCCAAAAAGTCCTGAAACATTTAGTCACAGGTATGTTGTGTAAAAATGCTATTATTAGCTGTAAAAACAATGATAGCTATATTTAACTAGTTACTGATATTTGTTTTGAATTTGCCCTGTTATTTGTAGAAATATATATTGTCTATATTATAAATTTTAACCAATAAAAATGCTTATATAAATATAACTATTTGTTAGTCAATTGCAGTTGTTTAATACTATTGTGCTATAAGTAAATAAACATGCCCAGTTTCAGTTTTTATCTGACCAGCTTCCTATTTGGTACAGGGTAAATACAGGTCAAAGTGTAGGTCAGTTACAAGTTTGACCTTGATTCTTCCAACATGGCCGACTGGCAGCCATGTTTGTTCTTCAGAGGGCATGTGATGTTGTGCCACTTTCCAGAAAGATGAAGCATTGACTAGACAGTTTGAAGGTGGTTTCATGAAGAACATGTTAGTATTAGGCTAAATTAAAACGACCTTGAAAAGTAGTAGGTCAAATGCCGATATAAATCTTCGACATTGAATTTTATATTTAGAAAAATTCAAGATGGCCACCATTTTGGGCCAGGGATGTTCTTAAAATGATATTATGTATTTTAGTATATATTGTTTATATTAATATTTAAAGATATGAATTAAAAGGTTATTTCGTATGACTTGGTCATGACATAGCCACATCCTACAATACATTTGAATTGAAAGAGGATTTATTTGAACTAAAATGTAGTAAAGAAAGTAAAAAAATATGTTTTCCACAAACTTTTTGAATAAACTTGAGCCACCTAAAATGTGTAAGATATTCATCTACCTTCATAACTTCAGTAAAAAAATACCCCTTTTAACAATTCCTGGAAGTTTGTTTTTGAAGACACAGAAAATGAAGCAACAATTACCAGGTTGCTATTGTACTGTATTTCTTTGGTGCATGTACTGGTTGAAGACTGAGTTAAGGGTTCTATTATGTGCAACGTTTATCAGCGGAGTCAACAGATTAAAATAACGGACTAAAGGAGTAAACGAATTTAGTTATTTAATTTAAATTAATTATTACGTGATCTGCCTTCATACATATTTTTATTACAAAAAAAATCAACACAAAGATTATAATTTAATAAAATATCAAGAACCTTTATCGATTACTCTCACCTAGCAATGTTTGCCGCATCCGTTGAAAAGTATATTTTATACTCAATCTCCAGTCAAATCGTACCAAAAAATTATATCCAGTAACTTCAGGCAAAACGTTTGTCACATTTTGTTAACTTTAAATAGCTCTTATGAACATTTTCCCCGGGTAAAATGCGCTGCAGAATCCATATAATTTTAAACAACATGACTATCACGTGATCAGGTCAGTCAGCTTTTAATAGGTCAAAGGATTCCAAAATATTGACGAAAAAGAAGGCACATTTAAATGATATGTGGAAGTGTTTTTTTTTGCTTATTTTACATCAGTAGCGTTGCTTTGCTTTCAAGTTGTCTGCTTATCGAGGCTTCAGTGTTTGTGCTATTGAACAGCAGGCCGGAGAGCTCGTCAATAATTGAGTTCTAGTTCTGGTTAAGAAACTAGTTGGGATTTCCCCAAATTGAACAGTTTACTTCGAAAATAAATCCGCGATACAGAAGAGTTCACAAATGACAACTTAACTAATAGGATTAAGCACTCCTTTAGACACGAGGACCAATTCGTTATATCTGAGAAACCGCTGCAGAAATGATTTTTTTATATATAATACGATTAACAAAAAATTAATGAATCTTTTCAGTTTTCAAAGTTTTTACCGCCTAATTCGACTTGGTAGCGTAACAGTTTGCGCAGTAATATAATTACTCGAAACAATATAGATCTTTTTTAACCTACCGTAACTTTCGTTTTTACGGTCGGATATTAACAGACGCCTTTGTTAAAAGTCAACTAACCAAATAAAGTACAATATTTGCATTCTACATTGGGGGTTTTCCCCATCCACGAACTTTTTAAAAGTGGCAACTTTAAGCGAGGTCATGAGAAGTAACCGATAAATGTAACGATGATACAATTTTGACAAGTTGTGCAACTTATTACTACAATAAATTACTTTATTTCATAAAATAATCATAACAAGAAGTTCATCTGGTGTAAATATTCAGGTGTTTATTTAACTTCGTTAATTCGCTTTTTACCCCGCCAGTCCGTTGAGTCCGCTGATTAACGTTGGCCGGTTATTACTGCCTAGCTATGATTAGCTAACTAGGCAGTATTGTTGTCATCGTAGTGTAGTAGTTCATTTTGCATACTAGTGCTACTGTTTGGCACAGGTTAAGGATATTTAACACACAGATGCTTTTGGACAAGAAATTTTGCAGAAATATTTAGAAATTTTGGATAAGTACAGATTGAATCCTAACTAAAGGATAAATATGCTAGATGTAGCGAATTCACAAGAATATTTCAGTTTAATAATAGTATATTTCTGGTATTCACATAGAAAGCTGACTGGTTCCAAAGGTCACAAAAATGATAGTGACACAAAACACTTTGTTAATCACAATGAAAACACTTTTGTAATGTTAATCACATGATTCTTGAGTTACAATAATAAACAAACATGGTACTAAACAGACATCACTACAATTATGTACAGAAAATAACAAGAACTAAAAACAAATATGTAATTATGTACCAAGTACTAAATTTGAATTTTGCGTCAGTTAATTTGACCACGCAGACTGACTACTGTCACAAGTATGCAGTTCTTTCCATATATATGCATCCTGCATGGTCTCATTAAAATCTGCATTAATAACAACTTTTACATCATTCTGATATTTCATAAACATTTAAAGTTGGGGTCCCAGAATCTTTTGCACAATCGCTGAATATATACCCAAAATTTCAAGTTGGTGTCATTTCACTCAAAACTAAGTTCTAACATCCCTACCAAAATATTTTCTAAAAGTTCGCTATATTAGCCGAGTAATTGGTGAAAATGTGGAGTTTTGCGGTTCCACCAAAATTCGCCATCTATTAGCGAAAATGGGAACTAAGAAATATACTGGCAAGGGTACAATTTTCAGGAAAGAATGCACCATCTGGTGGAGAAATTTGTTGCGAGTTTCTACGGCTGTTTTTTCTTACACAGGCTCATATTTTATGGAAAAAAATGTTGTTTAGTGAACTTCAGTTATAGAAGATTGATTAGCAAAAACATTTTGGAACACAATTTTTGGACATTTTGGCCAAAGATTCTGGGACCCCAACTTTAATATCTTTTGCAACTTCTCATAGCTTGAAAAAATTCCCGCCTCAAAATTTGATTTCCAACACCATAAATAACTGGGTTTAACGCATTTGCTGTGCAATATAAAAACAGAGATAAATTTTCAACTTCTTTATGCAAAAGACTATAGGGAGCAGCCACATAATACTTGCCAACTCTTGCTGCTACATGAGGGAATATCGACATAATGAAAGTTATAGTAACTGCTAAAAACACAGACGCCGTTTTGATTTGTTTTCGAAGGTTCACTGATGTGTCTGTTGATGTTCCTACTGCTGTTCCTACTTGACGTTGAAGTGCCCTATTGGCTTTATATATTTTGAAGTAGCAAATACAAATTGTTGCCGTGGTGCTATAAAAGCCAATACCTTGAAAGACTGATAGGGTAACATTTGAAACCGTATTTGCATTTTTCAGTTGACAAACCTGTAAAAATGCATCGTAATAGTATTCACTCCAACCAAAAAATGGTGGTATGCAAACAGCAATAGCTATAATCCAAGAAAGAGCTATCATCACTTTAGTTTTTATCTTGGTCATTTTCAAATGATAATGCAATGGATAGCAGCAAGCGTAATAGCTATCAATGCTAATACAGGTTAAAGTCATTATAGATTGCATCGCTAGAGTTTGTTTTATGAAGCCACTAAAACTACACAAAAACACATTTTTATCAAGCACATGCCATTCTGGCCTAGCACAGTGAGGAAAGTCAACTAGGTATGAAACAGGAAATAATGCATCTCCTACCGCTAAATTGGCACATAAATAATAGGTTGGATCATGTAGTGCTACACGGCTATAAATTGTGTATAACAGTAGGCAGTTGAATACGAAAGTGAACATAGGTAAAGTGGTGAAGTAGATGAAATTTGACAATGCAGAAGTATGACAACATGTCACTATTGTTGTAATGTTGTCAGTCTCTGTAAATGTTACATATCTCTCGTCTGAAAATGATGTTGTTTTCTTTGCTGTCACTGAATCAAAGATTTCAGAAGAACAAGTCGTTCCCATATCATACTATTTCCCAATCTCTGAATCAAATGTTAAATCTTATGTGCTGTACCTAATATACTGTGATTCACACGAGGTAGTATTAAGCCAATCACGCACAATGTGATTAATTTAACACCCAATCTTGTCTTCTGAGCTGGTTAAGTCCTTGATGTCACAGTTAACAGGTTATACTGAGACTCTGCAGTGCTTTATGTATTGTTCAATCCTAATTCCTGTTTTTGCAGCAGGTCAAGTTGACAACATTTGAATTTTACTAACTAGTATTGTACTGTACATGTTACGAATGTTTTTTGGCTAATATATCTAGTACAAAAATTAATCCAGTATGAATGTAGTCAAAATTAAATCTTAGATTTTGAGCAAAGTTAGATTTTGGTTCACTACCAACAAATAATGTCCTTCAACAGTCTAGTCCTTTCAAAAATTGTATATGTTTCATGAAGTTGATTTTAAAAGTATTAGAACTGGTGATTTAGCACAAGACTTTCAAACTGAGACCAAATCTGACAACCAGACATTTTATATCTAACTAGTAATTAGGTCATAATTGCATGGATTGGTGTAAATGCTGCAAAAGAAAGTTTTAAGGCCAACATATTGAATATATAAGGGAATTATCAGTAAAAAGTAACCCATTTAGGTATAACCAGCGTAGACTCCAACAGTCAATCCACACTCACGCACCTGTTTCCTACCATACGAAACCCTTTTCAAAGTTTCGCATCGAAATTCCTACTACTCGAACTGCCGTTTCTGTCGCATGAACTCGTATTTTCGGAGACTCGGATCTGCTGTTCGACAAGTGTTCGAGTTTCTGTAAACCTGCACGAATTCCTAGCAACTTGTGCGAGTTTACAGAAATGATGGTTCAAGTAGTAGGAGTTTTGGTGCGAAATCTGGAAAAGGGTAGGAAATAGGTGCGCAAGTGCAGATTGACAGTTCGAGTCTACGCTTGTTAGGTAGGGCTGATTCATGTCAAGCATAAAATGAAATAAAGTTACCTTTTACAGTACTTTTTACAAGTCATCAAAACAAATTATAAATCTATATGTTTAATTATAGTCTGTTTTTAACATTTGTTCATGATGTTCTATTCACTTCAAACATAAAGAGATTGATCTTACTTGTTAAAAAATAGCATGTATATACATCAACTCGGAAGCACCCTTCGAGTCTGTTCCCCAGAAAGTCTGGCTAGCTGGCAAATCATAAACAGTTTATCCTGCTTCTAATAGGGAACAGATCTGATTCTCCACATCAACACCACTAAATGATTTATTTAAGGGTGAAACTCCCGGAAAACATCTTTTGC
>JAOXYB010057401.1:0-11004 GCA_028565635.1 Phoronis ovalis
ATACCTTTAGGTAAGGTTCTGATACTGGGTAAAGATTTTGATACGGAAAACTATTTTGATACTGTATAAGTTGATCACTTATTTTTGACAAAGGATGACCGAGAATAAGTTTTAAAAACAAAAGTTAAAATTTTACTCAAAAAGGTACCGAGGTCAGTCTAGATTTTAAATGCGTAAATTATTATTTTGTAGATAACTGAAATTATAAATTTTAGTTAAACATATTATTTACAGTTTTACAGGTGTGGATCTGTTTGCTATATTTCAGAAGCCTTGCACAGAATGAAGACTTGCACTATCCATAATGAATCTGCAAATAATTCTAAAGTAAAACAAATTCCGTGAAACACACACAAATAAGCAATATCTGGTATTACGCAACGATTATAAAACTTCGGTGGTAACATGCGGAAAATATTGTCTTACTATTAGCATTCACCATGAAAATTTGAAGAAAAAGACTATGTAGTTGTTAATGTTTTCCTTTGAAACATAATATTCCATAATAACTACTTATATATTACTAATATGAAAACAATCGAATGATTTCCAATAATTGATTAAAAAAGTTATATTTGAATTAATTTTCTTTCTGTGTTTCAAACATTTAAAACTAGTGACGAAATCATCGTTATGGTTATTCTGAACTAATCAAGCGTATCCTCGCATTCCAATTCTCACCACGCACACCACCATTTCTGAGCTAGCGCACGACAGTTAATAACCTGCGCAGCATGTGCACTATCGGTGATAAAGGATGTGGGACCCGAGAACATATAACGAATGCCGCGACCTTATAACGGTGCAGTGTGCTGAAAGGAAGTGTGATAGAACTGAAAAGACAAATGGAATATTAATCCAATTTCTGCATACCTTTTTGTAGTATGTCAAAAATGAATATATCAGTAGTTTCATAGAAATGAATGTAATTGTGGGCGTGCAAAATATAGAAAAATTTGCAGTGTTTCCAGTACAAAAAAGTACAAGCAGATAGGGTACAATCTCAAAGACCAGCGGTTAAGTTTCTATTCGTTGAATCTACACGATAACAGAATATCCCGTCATGCCCACGTGTATTTTTGTAAATAAAAATCTACTGTAATTACAGTTTATTTATTTTTTCAATTGCTAGTAAGTGTGATTGCTATTTTTATTGAAATCTCATCCACATAATTGACGGATATCCTAATCAGATTTAATCAAATAGGAATATAACATAAAATCATATACCACCGTGAAGTTAAGTCAAGGTTATATAAACATATACGTTTCTTATTCTCTTGCTTATAACATTAAAATAAAACCAGAAAAATAAATGAAAGTGCGATATCTATAATAATCTATATGTATATCATGTGACCTGAATTTGCGCTACAAGTTATTTTATAGTGGCAAATGCATAACCCGCCACCATATGTTAAATATGTCAAATATAAACAACTTGTTAAAGAATATTAATTGTATTTTTGTAATTAGGGACCCTAATTTTTATTCATTTCAAAGATGTATTATTTTGAAAAATAAATATAGATAAATCTATTTATGAACAAAAAATAGAACTTGCTAGATAACAAGGGAGAAAAAGATCGATTTCGGATTTAAATTTCCCAAATTTGTTTTTCAATAAAAATATTTCTCTGCCGTTAGCAACATTTGTTTTCAGATAGGTATATAATTTTAGGGAAACTTGACCCTGAATTTAATGACTTCATCTAAAACATGGTCATGGCTAGTCAGCGGTATAAAATAGATTTATATTTTAAAAGCTGCACATCGGATGATTTACATCATTAAATATTTCATCTTAGTTCAAAGCTACGCATTTGTGGATTTTGTCTTCAAGGATTTGAACTTTAATTATTTGATTATGTTTTAAAAAAATATTAAATCTAATTAAATCGTGCACATCGTTTTGAAACTTTTAAAATGGCAATAACATGGAATTTTAAAGATAAGCGTCTAAAACAACAACTCATTAATAAGAGAACGAGTTCATTTCAAATATTTTCACCGCTCAGTCTGCATGCAAGTAAAGGGCGTGAAAAAAAACACAGACCATGAGTGCTTTGAATCTGCAAAAATAATTCTCGAAACATTTTTGTCAGAATTCTTGTCAAGATTGAATAGCAGTATGTGTATTTCGATCAAATGGGTCTAATTAATTTGCATTCATATGTCGGAGATGAATCCATCATTTCTTAGTTTGTTTATTCTGTAAACAATCATCAAATTTTATTCTACTTCCAGAAATCTGGTTTTGAATAATTTGCAGCATGATAGATATGCGCAAATGATTTATAAAGCTCACTATAATTCTTTGTCAAGGTCAACATTAATATACATATTAATTGCTTATAGTAATAATTTTATTTCAGTTTTATCAGAACAAAATTTTATATTCAAAAAGCCCAGGGAATGTATTTAAATATAGTGTTTCTCCTTTATTCCCTTTCATTTTGTTTCAGAGACGGTTTAGAGGGTTAGATCGAACACTAGCTGACAAATTTGAATAACAAAAATTTAAAAAAATAAAAATAGCAAAATACGATGCAGTTTTTATAGAAATCGAGCACCCCCAACCGAAAATCCCGGATCCGCCTTGAGGCTAAACACACATCTTGCTATTTATGTTTACGTTACTTGTACACAAAATTAATTAGTTTAAAAATACATCTGCCTAAAATATATACTTGTATTATACATCACTGGAAAATATATACATTATAGAAGATTTTTGAATACAAAGTTAAAATTATTTTAACTACTACAAGATTATTTAGACAATGAAAGGAGAGAAAAAATGTTGCACAAACCGGATGCAATGTGTTACATAGGTATTTATGACCCGGCCGCCACCATGGGAGTAGATCTTACAAAACAATTGAAAAAACCAGATTCTTCGGCTGCAAATAACCTACAGTAGTACTCATCCATAATCACTAGAATCACTAGTATTATGCGAATTATCTCATATTATATATTTATTTGAAAGTATGTGAAAAGCATTTTATTCCAGTAAAAAACGAGAAGTCAAATTAAAAATCAACAACAATTGAACATTTTTGCAAAATCAAAATAATTGGTTGCCATGAGAACTGTGTTTGCACCTATGTCTTCGGAAAAACAAACTAAGCAAAAAAAAGCTCATTTTAATTAATAAGAGAGTTTAATTTGTCTATCAATATATGAAATATTACTTATATATGAATTGCAGCAACTAATGCGAAACTGACATTTAGAAGGGCTAGCTTGAAAAAAACAGTTTATAAAATCATAATAAATTTGCGTCTCTTTATTTTTTTTGCCATTTTGGAATGATTTAGAAGTTTTTTATTGTAAGAAAAAGATGTTTGGTAAAAACTTAAAAACGAAAATAATTAAATGTGACATTTTTCATAAAAAGTGGTTAATTTGGTTGCCAAGACAACGAATAACTTAAATTTAAAATACAAAATTTAAAAAATAGTTAACATTTAGAAAGAAAAATTAATTTTGTAAATTTTTGGGTCGATACACGCACAATGATCTGTTTTAGAGATATAGAATAAAATAAGAAGCGTATTGTCTACCAAGCACAGATGCCTTGTAACGCGGTTTTGTTCCTATTAACCTCTTTGCTGCATCTTTTGCGCAGCGAATTCACGTATATAAGATCATATAATGTGTAAATTATTCAGGTATATTATCATATCTTCAGAGCATTATATATACATAAGGCAATTAAATAGTCAGTCTCCATTCTCAACCCGAGTTTCAAGAGGGCTCTAAAGTTCAGATCTTTCAAAAAAAGTTTACGCCAGTTCACTTTCAGCAGTGTGTCCCAGTGTGTGTGTGTCCTTTATTTTTCCTCTTATGTTTGAACCGGTTCAAATTACACAATTTCAGGGTTGTCCCGGTAAATGTCATGCTTAGTTTTGAAAAAATCTGGTAGCTATCATTATGCTGTCCAGATTGCCCGGTACATACAGCTGGGTAACAATATCGGTTACAGAAACAGTAGTATGATAAATTAGAACATCAAAGTAAGAAGTAAATTTGTTTAAAATTTAAAAGTAACCAAAATTAAAAGGTACCTGTATAATTTTGGTTGTTTGTATTATTTTTAACAATTCATTATTATTTTTCAGACTTAATGAAACAAACATACAAAAAAACAACAAGAACAACTTCCTTTTGATGCTCTTACAACTTTGTTGATACTTTTAATAGTTGTATTAAATTATTTTTTTGAAGAAAAGTAGTACGTATAATTTTTATTTTGTAAAATAATACTCACTTCAGCACACAAATATAGGCTAATAAGATTTCAGTTTCTATGATCAACTTCCCTACAATGTTTGCACAAAAAAAAATGGAAATTAAACTAAAAGTACTTTACTTTTTTATAATAAATACCTAGATACAGGACGCTCACGTCAATGACAATGGGTAGCAATACTTTATCATTTCATTAAAATCACGCACCTGAACTAAGAAATCATTAGGACATTGGTGCACTGTGTTTTTCTCTCGTGTCATTTTCAAATGGAAAATTCATTATTTCATAAATCATACATTTTTAGACAGAAACACAATCTTTCAAAACATCAGATTGACGCAAATCATATATGATTGGTCAAAACGGGAGTTTAACGCAACCTAAATATTTTAATTGAAAATACAGATAGTGTATGGGAAAAATTATTGGTTTTTAGCCAAACTTTATAAGTTTTTATAACTTTTTTATTTTACGATAATGGCAATTACTGAAATATATTTCATCTTTAATTATGTTTACTTTATTTTATAGGGAAATTCTACATAGAAAATTGACAGCTTTCAGCTTTTTGGCATTTCATAAATTCCAGTAGCAATCATACAATTTACAAAAAAAATTTAAAAGTTTAGTTTATTATATTCCTTTCTTTTGTTACATGAAATTAACATTTTATTTGAAAAACATGACAAAACTATATGCATATTTCCAAGCAACTTGTATTTTGTTACTTTTTTAAGCTTATGATGTTGGTATTACTTGCAGAACCTTAAATTACGTTCAGTTTATTACAATACCATTATGAATGGCCAAATAATGAAGTATCTATTTACCTCAATAGCTCGATCAATAAACAGTTTCATATTTTCTGCTCGTCGAACTATCGTAAATTAAAAATTGTAATCATGCTTTCAAAATAAAAATTAAATTTAAAAAATTAATTAAATTTTCGCTAATAAAATGTAGAGCTAGTCTATCTACAGCTAAAGAAGGACTAATTGTATCAGTATCTAGCATATGGCTAGTTGATAATTTTACACTTATTTATTCATTTATATTAGTGCTATGTATCAATAAATTAATCATTTTTAGTAATGAAACTATAATAATGAAAATATATAAAATTCAAATTTTTGACCCCAACTAATTAAATATGACTAACTATATGTTTCACAGCTGAAAAAAATTATAAATTATCATCATTTTAGACAATTTGAGTAGAAAAGTATCAGTTTAAAAAAAATGTACAAAAATAATATAATACAATCTTTCTTTAGACTGAGCTCAGTTTAATCTTGAGCGTATTTTGTTGCAATGTTACGTACCAAGACAAACAGACATACTGGTACGCAACGTAGCTAAATATTTAGACAGTTTTTATCATTGTATTATGTAATTTTTTGCAATAAAGATAGATAATTTAATGATTAAAAAATTTTAATTACTCCAAGCATATTATATATAGAATTAAATTTAGTGATGAAACAAAATACAAGTTACATCAGGAAATAATAAAATTACGGTACATCTATATATACCAAAACAATAGTTTATCAAAAAGTGCCAAATGTTAATCCTAAACAACAAAGCATTAACATCACTTTCTCACAACCTCATTGTGATCAAGTTTCTAAACATTTTGGTCATAAAGAGTGTTAAAGTTACACACATCAAAACTTTTAAAAACCGATTCGTTCCGATAATTTAATTTTCTAAGTACCTAATAAAGTTCCAATTGATTCCATATGAAGATTTTGAATCTGTGGAGCATATTCAAACTGTATTACCCAGTTTCTATCATAATTATATCGTAATAAAACTTTCGTCCAAAAATTGATTATAGATCAATGGCAACGTGAGATATAGATCTGTTTGTGTCATGCAACGTATCAGGAAAAATATAAACTCAATTTTTGCAGTGTATTTAGATATAATACATTATACGAAAAATCAAGGATCTAAACAGATAAACGTATAATTACAATGAGCGTAAAGTCATGTTTGAAATTTTCCTGTTTTGTCGTGTATTTTTTAAATTACATTTTAGCGAAATACAAGCCACGGGAGATTTGGCTCATGATACGGCACATATTTGTGAAGTTAGTATCTCTATATTTTTTTCATATATAAAAGAAAGGATTTCTGTTAATAAAAGTATACTAGCTCTAATCAATATTTAAAAATTCCCTTTGAAGGGTGATTACAAATACAGTTTAAATATAATGATTTTTTCTTCTTAACTTTGTATTAAATCCAGATATTGCATGTGGGCCATCCGCAGAAGACACACATCGACACAATGAAAATATCATATAACCCTACATTTTGAACATGTCTTCAAATACCTACATACAGTCTTTTTTTTTTGTTAAAATGTGTTATTTTTAATTTTCTTAAAACCATGCAGTAGTTAAATACTACCAAACTGAGTTTATATATGTTTCGATCCCTCTATAAATGTCTATCTCTATATCCAACATGGGTCTATATATCTAATAATAAATATGGTCTATTAATTTTAAAACAAATTGTTGAGTTTTACGAGTTTATACTTTTAAAACAATTTTGTGGTCTGTGTTTGACTAACATCTACATTACACAATGTACACACTTTTTTACAAACGTTTTTCATATCAAAATTTGGAAAAACACCGTTTATATTTATTTTGAATGCTCCTTTTAAGTCATGCAGCATATATATAATTATGAATATTTTTTTGTTTGTCGCTAAGCGTCATAAAGTTGTCCAGAAACTGTAACAGTTGCTTCGGCAATAAAAACTTCTTGCTTTTTGAGACATTTCGGTAGATCTTTCGACGTTCAGTGATACTTATAAACATAGGCGTACATAAGAAATACATTGTCGACCGTTATGAGAAATTAAATATATTTATACAAAAGCACGTTAGCTACTAGCAGAAAAATCATGCTACTAATTGTCAATGTGCTAATGATATCCTTGGACTACTGAGCTGTAGACATTGTCGGACGTCCGAATTTGCTTTAACATAAATATTTCATGGCTAGATAAAATATGTATTTTCTCACTGCTTGGATTTCATACATACCCATTACTTCCTTGAATATCTTATGACGAATTTTATTTTAGTTACCATTGATAATTTTATAAGTTATATCTGTCTGTTCAATATTTAAAAAAATTAATTCGAATAGATTCGAAAGCAACACGAAACAAATGTAAAATATAAAATCATTGTAGTTAAAATATATATAAATCAAGATTTTGGCTTTAGAAATCCTGTTTTTTATTTTTTTTTGTAAATTCAGAAACATCAAAGTAACACATAGAGGTATTTAAAAATGTATATGTTTGAATTTTTGAATAAAAAAATGTGTTTTTTTTTATAGATTAATAATAGGATGACGGCAGGTGGCGCGCACTGCTTGTCGTTTCTGACGCATCTGGTATTAACACACCCCGGGGAGTACAGTTCATTATCCTTAGACTTTTCGGGTCAGCTATCTACCAACATTTAGATGTTCATAGTGTCATCACAGAAATTAAGCATTGTGGCAAAAAAGTATCCTCTCAGAAACGACAAAAGGACGTCAACTTTTCAAAAAGGCATTTGACCGTCCCAAGAAAATACCGAGAGAAATCTGTTTGGCCGCCTACTTTTATCACATAAATATCAGGCACAAGTTGAAAAAATATTCAAGAGCTCCACATTTTAAAAATTAAAATAATATATACATTTTCAAATGCCTCTATGTACTGCTTCGACTTTTCCACGGATTTTTTACAACAAAATGTGAACAAAAAATGGTTTAGCAGCCAAAACCATGTTTATATCCATTTTTGCCAAATCTTCTGCAGTGAAACAGACTCTCAAAGCTTTTAATGTGACTGTTTAGAGTTGCATAAATCTAAATGATTGTGCAAATACTATTAGTTTTTATTGTGACAATGTTACCATTAATTATATGGTTAAAATAAATTTAATCCACTGCTTAAAATTTTTAAGTTTTGGAGTCATTTTTCCCGGGCTATAAGGACATGGGATTATCGGAAATTTTAGAAATATGCATCGTAATTTTGGTTAAAAATATATACACATTGAAAATATGATATTATGTGATGTAAACAGATTTTTCTCTTAAACTAAATAAGTTAAACATTTTAGCCTGGCTGTCTTGGGCATTTCTCAGTAGGGACTGGGTTAGAAAGCGATTAATCACGAAATCCCATTGCAATTGGTTTAGCGGTTAAAGGCTCCTGGATTTAGGAAAGGACTTTTTAGTTATTGCTTGTTCACTCTTCCAATGTTTTTCAAATTTATTTCTACAAATTCTAGAGCACAACACGAATACTGAACAAACTAGTTACAGTTACATACCATTAATATATATAATGCCAACACTGCCAGAGAGATAACGCGATAATACGGTATTTACTGATCATATTTACGTCACCCCGGCCCGTAAGCTATTGTGATAAGACGCTTAATCTAATTTACCTTGTCAAGCTTGTTTGTTAACACCGGTCCAAGGGTTCCATGACATATCTAAGCGCAATTAGGCGCAATACCAGACTGAGAATCAAGCTTACACACCGTACCGATACCCGGGACCGATACACATTGCTAAATCTGATATAATTTGGACGGATTTCTTTTACAACATACCGTTAACACAACTTACGGTAATCCTTTGAAGTTTATCCGAGCTTATCCTGGTAGGTAACTTTCAAGTAGTATTCGTCAACTATAACTATGCAGAGCAGGCAGTGAAAAAACATATGATTCGTGCAGCAAATGGCCTCTGAATTATGTTTCCCCCTTAATTAATTCACCCCGTAATTAAATTAGTTGACAACTTAATTATTCCTTATGTGTCAGTAGCCAAAGTTAGCTTGAGTAGATTCAACTAACGTAGAGATATACATAAAATATTCTGTGGAGGCTGTACTGTCAGTGCTAATGCTTTTCCCGCAAAATGCCTATTTCTAACTGGAATCTGTAATTAGTATATTATAGCAATACCACCATGGCAAACAACAAAGTCGTCTTAGTTACGGGAGCTTCCGGATTTGTCGGGCAACATATTGTAAAATTGCTCCAGGAACAAGAAAAAGATATTCAAGAAATTCGAGTATTTGATGTCAAACCGTATCAAAATACTCTAGGTATGATGTTTAATCTAGTTACTATAGACGTTGCGTCAGATACTCGCGCACCACTGCTGAGTAACATGTATTGCGCCAACTTAAACTTGATAGACTACTATATATAACTTCCGTTTTAAACCAGATGTGGCTTTCAAATTCTCAACAAAACTAGAAAACCTAATCATTTTAATTTTTAAGTGATTTTTTTATGCTAGGTCATGTGTACATGATGCTGACATAATAATAAATAACATAATGCAAGTGAATGTTCAAATAATTTATTCTTTAAATATATATATATTGTTTTAATGTTTTTCCATAAACTTGTTTACATTTTCATGGCATCTATCCACTCAAATTGATATTTATTTTTTCTTTTGCCTACAAGCTTTCACTCTTTTATTATTTTTTATGTTTTTTGCCTTTTTATTCTCTGCATTTTCGTTTTCTTGTCCCACGCATTTTCTTTGCAAAACATAAGTTTCTTTGTTCACTCTCTGCCTCCTCACGTTTTCGTTTTGTGCATTTTATTTGCAAAATATAATTTTCTTTCATAAATTTCGCTGCATTAATTTCCTTTTTTTGATTTATATTTCTTTCGCTGTCTTGCTGTAGCTTTTTCCTTAGTTTTATAATAATACCGCCTGTTTCCTTGTCTCTTTCTATCTTTCGCCTAAAACACAAACCATATATAGAACGTAGTTTAGCACTTGCAAATCTTACAAAAGGGCTTAAAATGAATGTTTAACATCATTTATTCAGTGGTACTTCCGTAGCTACAAACAAACCGATATCTGAAAATATGTTATAGACATTAAATAATAACAAAAAAGCAACTTACCAGAGTTTTTGTACTTGCTTTTACTTCCATTTTCGAAATAAGACAGTGCCGTATATTTTCTGGAAGCATTACACTTTGGCACTTGAGCCAAAATACGTAATTTTGCTCGTGACACGCGCAGACGCTATCACTTACTCTTACTGGCCTCGAGTTATGTTCACTATTGAACGAAAAACTTTTTTTTTGTGAAAATACGGCGACATGGTCCTAATATATTACTTATTTCCATGTACATTGATCTCAGGTGTTACGCATTACACGCGATTTTATATATTACCACGAAGACAATTGTTAACCCGTTGTTTTGATATATAACACTTTGTATTTCACTTAATTAAATTGAACATGGGAATTTTTCAGTGGTGCGCGAGTATCTGACGCAACGTCTGAACGTAATTATCCATCTCCAAAAGGTCAAGATACCTATTTTCAATACACTGTAGATCGATCGTGCATCGATCAAAGCAAGCAAAGTATGAAGAGGCCTCAGTGTTTGTTATTTTTAAAGTCTTCACACAGCATACCATTTGTCTAAATATTGTGCAGTACTGACGTAACCATGACAGAGCATAAAACTGAAAAATGGGACTCTATGAATGCTTAAGGGACTGGTCAGAAATTACCACAGGGGGGGGGGTTTGGTGCAAACAGGGGGGGGTCACGAATTTTTGTGCCAGGCAAAAGGGGGGGTCATGAATTTTTTAGCACCACGAAAGGGGGGGTTGTCATTTTTTGGGCAGTGATTCTTGAAAAATACCTTTCTTGATTTTCACAAACTAG
>JAOXYB010057423.1:0-11003 GCA_028565635.1 Phoronis ovalis
AACTCTTATACATACAAAGATGGCTTTACAACTAAAGAAACTACATCATATGATGGGCATCTGTCTGCACCCGCAGAGCTCTTGTTTCGTATCGCAGTAAACCATAAACGTAGGGAGATTTTAAACCCCTCTGCCCCCTATACGAAACACTGTACGTTTGTGGTCATTGTGACTACTCTTGACATGATCCTTTAGCATCTGAAATTAGTTAGAAACTGACATAATAAATTTGGTGCAAGATTCCTAAATCTTTATATTTATTTTATTACTGCAAAGTTGGGGGGGGGGGGGGCAAAAAACTGCTCATAATTAGCAAATAATTTGCTTTATGTTTTATAAAAGGGAATAACACTTGGGGCCTTGAGGGGTTAGAACTATTTTTTAAATGTGTTTTATAATGATAACAACATCATCAGAGACTTTTTTTGTACTTTCAGCGTGGCCGCGGAAGACGTTGAGAACGAACTAAAGAGAAAAAGAATTCAAAATTTTATTTACATGTAGAATTCAGAATACGTTTCCGATAGGTTTCATTTATCTATAAAATTACTTATTACGTATTCAACTGATTATCTGGTTAAACTGTATTGGAACTACTAGTATTTCTAGGAATTACCACAGTATTATTTAGAGAATTGTTTAACACTATGTAATAGTATAAAAATTATGTAAACCTCTCCTGGCACTGGTGGTCTATGCACATCAAAGTATAAGAAAACAAGTAACATATTTTTTGGTTACGAACAACAAACATGACATGAAGGCTACTGATATCATTCTAATTAAAATCAGTAGTTAATTATCGCTCCCGTTACTTATCTATCATTTTTCCCCTGTAATAATCTGACATTCTTTTTCCTGTTAATTATACACCATTTTTAAATAGTCACCACAAGAATGTATTGACATATAATATAGTATAGTCTGCAACTAATCCTCTCTTATGGCACATGACTGACAAGCAGTGATTACTTTGAACTCTATGCCCCTTGGTTTTTATTTTAAAGTAATGCATCATGCCCTGAAATTTAAAATTGTCCTCAAAACATATTTCCTGGAATAAATGAAATGGCAGAAGAAAAAATGCACCCAAGCAAATAAAATTATTTTTATAGTTTACTTAAAAAATATTTAAAATTGTTTTAAATATTATTTTTATGTTGTATGTTATACATAAATAAGATTGTCTGTGTCAAATGCTATATGTTAATAAGGAAATACAATGTTTTAATGTATGTTGTACGTTTTAATGCTTTGAAATAGCCCGTATGTAGATTTCTTGCAAAACATAACAGTCTGCAAGCATGAAGCTAATTCTAACTGCATTGTTTAAGGGGGTAAGTTAATGTTTCGATGAGAAGACAAGGAGTCAATTTTTCATTTTGTCAAAGAATGTATGAGCCAAAGACCTCCTAGCACATGTCAAAACACAAAATCTATTCGTTAGACTGTGCGTTTAACTATTTTTAATCACAAACTATTCAAACGACACGTATACAAAAGTTAACTTGGTTATTGTTAATTTCAAAAAATTAATAACAAAACTATTCTGATAGTTTGTAGTGTTGCATTACCAAGTATTATGGTACTGTGTGTTTCATTGTTTGTAAATTACACAAGAAAAATGTTGACCAGTATATCTTGACCTGGTAGTCACAGTTAGTATTTTTAGAATGGAATTATGTCTGTCAAACAAAATATTTTGTGATGCGATGCGAGTTATGCTGTACTAGCTGCTGCATATTCAAAAATACTAATTTGTCACTTGCTGTATAATGACTTGGAAATTTTCTGTTGTGACCGAACGATAAATTAATTATTTTTTTTCAAAATCAAGTTTGCCTGGCATCAAAATAAATGCCTGAGTGTGAGATATATAGCCAGAGAAATCTTCATTATTTCTTCATAGCCTTCACTAGGTTTTTGTTATATTAGCGTCAGAGACAAGTAAGTAATGTTTTTACATTATTTATTATTTCTAGTTTCATGTAAGCCTTGCCCCGGAAACTCCCACTTGTCAGATATCAAGAGGGGGAGGCAAACAAAAAAAATGTGTGAAAAGGGATATTAAGGGACCGTGCCAAACGTTCAATGTCTTTTTAAAACTTAATTACAAAGTTAGCAGTTGACTCCCCTTCCCTCCTAAATTAATTCACTAAGGTTAAAAATACGGGCCAATATCAACATTTCATGAATCTGATGCAAAATACACTATGACGTTGTTGAGCATTCTTTAAATTTTTTTTGTCGGATGGTAAACGAAAATAAATGTAGACCCCCACTAAACGAACAGAATTAAATTATAAAAAGATGTCAATCTTTGGGCATGGTTCCTAAGAGTAAATATGTAGCTAAATAATGGCTGTGATGTTCTTTTTACAATGTAGATCTACCAAAAGGTATGTATTTTACTGTCCATTACAGATGCCATAAAAAAGAATGTTTTTCACAATGTGTGAAAAATCAGGGCAGCTTAACCAGAGGGCAACATGCTTAGGAGCAAGGTCTGCTGAAAAGTCTCTTTTTAAAAGTACTTGCAAAGAAGCGGCTTTTTCAGCAGGCTATACTGAATGCATTTGGGGATTTTTTTTAATTTGTTTACTGGCATGAATGTCGTGGAACCAGGAGTATCGATCACCACTTGTACAATACACCTTTTGATTGTTTACTTTTGTTTATAGTAATTTTGTAATTATTTCATAATTTTAACTGTGTAACAGTTGTAAATCATGGACATGCCTACAGCTTGGCCCTAGGGCCATGGATTCTCCTATCTTTGAACTTCGATTTATCACATGCACAATAGCATGAAATCCATTCAATGAATGACTGACCTTCAAGAGTGTGTTTAGGATTTATTCGTTCTGAAGTTATAGGTTGTGTTTTGTGTGCTGAGAAGCCATTATATTCTATGGTGTCCTAGAAGAACTAGATTTTATGCATTTATAGAGTAAAAAACAAAATCCTGCATTTTCTACTTGTGTACAATAACCTGATCACTAAAATGCAACATTTTGATAAAAGAATGGCAGGCCACCACTCTTTTGAACTGATAGGTAAAAATGCACACCCCCTTTCGAACCGACTATTGTTACAACTGGAGTGGCAAGGACCTTTTTTTTGGCAGCATGGAGACGTTTCAGCGACCTTTTTTTGATTACTGAACTGATATTTTCTGAAATCGGTTTTTCTAAAAACACTACAAATGCATCCCCCTTTTGAAAGTGTCAGACAGTTGTGAATGGTATTTGAATATGCAAATAAACTGTTGTCTGAGTGCATATGGAAAAATGTAGGATTGTGTTTTGTATCATAAATGCATAAAAATAAGAGTATTATTGGATATAATGGCTTCTCGCATAGCAGTATTATGATACGCAAAAAACAATCTATGGAACAAGACTCCAATTAAAAATTGAATCTGGAAATTATCAGAATATAACACTGACACAACTCGATCAGGTGTGTGATCGGATACGCCTGTTACTACGAATCAGTGCACAAGGAAGGTTACGTGGCAAACTGGTCCTGTTAAAAGTTAATTATTTGGTTGTGAAATTATGCCACGCATTGTAATAGGCTAGTTTTATTGTTTTTTTCAAATTGATTGCTGACAGGGAAAAGGGTCCAGTTTGTGTCACTCTATACACTACTAAACAAAACAAGTTAAATTTTCCGATATTATGTCTAGGTGTGCACCACTATCAGTGTGTAACCGGTCAATTCCATACCTTCCCGTCTTCAGCAATTTTTACTGTCAACGTCGTACATTTCTGTTCTTAGCATTTAACCCAAACACTAATTCTGAGCCATAATTCCTAATCTATTGATGATCATGAGGCACAATTCCTGATCTACATAAGGACCTTATCCAGGAGAATCACGAGGTCCATTCAGAAAGGAATATTGAATTTGAATATGTTTTGAACTTACTGTCTGTGCATACTTTTTGCCAATACGTTAGAATTATTAGTATGTTTACATTATTTTATTAAAATTTCTGGAAAAATTTAAACATTACAACAAAAATGAATATAGTAAACAATTTTTGTTTATGCTATATAACATGACATCCACTACAACAAGTAAACAAGGGCTGTTTACTTTATTAGATAACACCTGGTTTGTTACAGAACTGATCATCTAAATATGACACTGACATACAGTAGTGGGAATTAATCGTTAAAAAGTTATAGTGAATGATATTACCAGCTTGAGACTATTTTGACTGAATTTGTTTACGAAGAAAATACATTGAAAATAGCCATTTTTACAATATTGCTTGCTTTCTTGGCAGCTAAAATATTAATGTGTGAAAAAGTTGCAACAACAAAGCAAGGGGTTTCTACCTCTGGTATTTGTAGAAGTTGCAATCTATATATTGCAGTTTTATAAAATGCTAAGGTATATAAATGGACCTTTAATAATTTTAACTTTTTAAAAACAATATTTGTACTTCTATGAAAGTTTTTAAAAGTATCCTAAAACCAGCTTAAGAAATCGAAAGTGATTGTTTCAACCATACAAAAAGAGATTCAGGAAAACTTACAACATAATCTATTTCAAAACATCAATCTTTCTAATTGGCATCCTCATTTGAAAATGAGTCTTCTTTCAGATAAATACAGACAAAATTATAACACTATACAGAATACAATCTAAAACATAGTAAACGAAGCCAATTCGAAGACGCGATATTTTAAACTTCTCCTATGTTTCCTATATATGTATGATGACCATAATACACGACGTGCTAACAGTATAAGAGCACAACTTCATTAGTTCAACAGCAGGAAAAACAAATAGGATTATCACACATACATGAGAAATTTATCCGGCTGACATACAGTATTCCCAATTATTACTCGAACACAAATTTCCCCTGGCATACAACTTATTTCTCAGTAAATTATGAGGTGTGCCAAAAAATTCTTGTTTTGAGACAAATGAATTGAGGAAGTGAAAGGAAGTATGGTAAGTCTGATTAGTAAACCAAATAACATCAGTGAAAAATATATACAAGTCTGTTACAAAAAGGAAATGGCTGACTTGTTAAAAAGAGCAGTTGCATTAATAGCTGCCCAAGGCAATTGATAATCCATAACAACATATAATATTAACTGGTTCATATTAAAAAATAAAATAAACTACTATTTTACAAAACTAACTGTAATATTATACAGGAAACAGTACTTTTGACAAAAACAATAAATTATCATAGCGGAATACCATTATCTCACTAGAAGCCTCATTATTCTCACCGGCAAGTTGAATTTTAATAACAACACTTCCATCTTTATGACTATCTATAACCAGGTACAGCATTTCCATTTACTGACAACAATTGAAAAGCACCAACCATATCTACACAAATGTAGTAATCAAAAGTGTCTGTATAGCGTCAATTAAAGAAACCCAAAAGGAGCTATGGTACTCTTAACTGATAAATTATTATGTTTGTCGATTTATCTAAAACACATACTACAGATACTCTGTAATACAGTAATACTATACAAAAATAATAACTAGAAATTTCTCACTGGGAGTACTAATAAGATGGAATTTTTCAAGAATGTTCTTACAAAGCATACTAAACACTGCTACATGATCAGCACAAAGCAATATAAAGCTACCAATTTCTGCAACATATATTTATGCTGCCCCTGATCCAATACTCAACTGATTAAACAAAGTCCACAGCTGACTAATTCAAAAGAATCCCATGTTTACCTTTATTCAACAATTTAATCCAATAGTGTCATTAAAATGTACAACCAAGCTGACATAGCATGTTTTACGATTGTGGTAATATACCTCCGACATAACTGTGCTAGACCATTATATTTTTCTGAATTACAATAATCATGTTAATACATTAGCAAATTCCGGATGACACAATATATAGTAGTGCAGCAACATAGAAACGTAGGTATAACAGTCGACGTCAATGGTGCCTGGGTGAAATATTGAAAAACTCAGAATCCATCAAAGCTTTAAACCAATCATATAATCACTAGTGATTTTTCTGAAATTTGTAGATGATGCATACTTAAAATGCATCCTAAGGATGATCATAGTTGTTGCAGTTTGCTAGGTGTCACTTCACTTATAAGCCATTATCAAATCAAAAGAGTGCTCTTTTTGCATAGGACAGGATGATGAGAATGAGAGCAACTCTTTAGATATCTCCATTGTTTCCAGTACTGAATCTGTTCATCCTAAGAATTTATTCAAATGTCCATAACCGATCTATTGTAGGTAAACGGCATCATGTTTATTTCCATTTCAAAGTAATACTTTGTAGGATTAATGCTCAACAGCTACTACCCAGTGGAATAATTGAAAGAACTGCTATAAATACAATTTACTGGCTCTCGATCCCAGCATGACCAGCTGTTGGTGCAACTGTGACAGGGCTCTTGATAACAAGATTTGATCTAGACATCATGTCAGTTAGCGAGTACCTTGACATAGGGGCAAAAGCTGAACTCTCACTCTGCTTGAAGACTCTGTGGCTTGGTGCAGGGCACAGTTCCACCAGCACTGGTCTTTTATAACTGCAAAATAAATAATACATCAACGTAATATTATGGATGAAGAATTTATTCGTATAAAACTTGCTACTGTTAATTGTTTTGAAGCTCAAGTTCAAATCAATATTTATTCATGTGTACTAAAATTTGTCTCGCGTGTAATTTGAACGACTTTGAGAGTCTTCCAAATCTACTATTTATTCAAATTAATATGGTCCTTTTCATCCATTCTATATAATTGCCAAATCCTTAGAATAGTGACTAAGGATAAATGTAAATCACATTCAATTATGATGAGACCATACACATCAAGATATATGTGACAAAACCAACCAATCAAACATACCTAGACTCATCAATTGTTTTCACCCTTTCACATCCATCTGGCGGCCCACGAACAAAGTTAAATGATTTATTGGGCTTTGGACTTGCAGCATATTTTGAAAATGGTGGGTAATCAGCTGGAGAAACGCGGTCTTCTTCTGTAAAACAAAACAAAAGTTGAAGACATAATTGAATGAACAATAAACAATGCACTTTACCAGCACCATGGTCAGATACACTTTTTGTGCTATTCGTGTTTATGCAAAACTGAAGTGGCGATCTTGGAACTATCATGTGATCATATAACATGTTTAACTAAACATCTTTCCATCACAAATTGAAAATTTTCCAATTCTTGCCAGAAAAAAATTTAAAACTTAAATATTAAACAAATGATTGGATATAATCATGTTTTAACTTTATCAATTACATTTGCCATCCTTTGGCTAGTGAATCAGAAAGCAAACTGATTTTCCTGCGCTACTCAATGAACAATTAGGTTAAAATGTGAAATGGAGGACTTTTTTCATTTTAACCACCTGTTTCAGCAACATAAATTTCAGAAAGTGTGTTAATTAAAACAAACAGGAGTATGTTTTCGGAATTAATAAACATAGCACTCATAATTAAGATCAATACATGTTTAACAACATGATAAACCAATAACCACATATGTCTTCAACAGCTGATAATAGACCATTCACCTTGGTATTTATCTGCATTCAGTACGACAGACTAACCTTTCTCGACCTTTATTTCCGGTTCTTTCGTAGCACTGTCAGAGGAATCCGATCGACTTGACGGACGTGAGGTATCCATGTTGCCTGGAATAATTGGAAAAGATGGACTAATCGACTGGGAACGATCCCCACCACTACCACTGCTGGCCCGGCCATTGCTATCATCACCCAAAGGGGTTCTGTTGATGTCATCGCCTAAAATTGTAATAAATAGCAATCAGTACAAAAAATCATTAAAACAAATCAGACATGTGGCTATAGAAAGACGTATAAATGCATCCCGTGGCGAACGAAGCAGTGCAAGATACAAAAATTTGGGGACATAAGAGAGATCAATTTATGTAGAGGATCACACATTATCAATTAGCCTACATTATTAGAAGTGTCGCTTTGCTTTTTATCAGCAATAATCACTGAATAACAATACGAATATGCAGATTACAGGTAACAAAATGACAGTATTACCTAATGCTGCAGGTGTCTGTGTGTCCACAGTTCTCGTCCCCACTAATTCACTAATGGGTGCACGATGCCCATCCGGAGCTTGTTCCTGAGTCTGGAAACAGAAAATGGACAATATAAAGCAAAATCAGTGACAAATTGTAGGCCACCAAATCTGAGGTACCAAGAACCTCATGGATAAAAGTATAGTGAGATGTTTGTGCTTCACTTTTAATTTGATTGTAGTAGTTTATGAATGAGACAGCAGCTTAGCAGAGGTTCAGTACCAGCATTCTTATATTCTGTCTTAAACAGTTTCTGCAATCATGCAAGATTTCACTCCGTTATGTCCTTACATTCTCTCGACTCTCACAGACCAAGAATTTCTAATGACTTCCTTACATTTACAAAATTCCTCCAGAACAAAATTTTCACAATTTTTATACTCACCCTAACGCTTTCTTCATCATCTAATCCTGAGGCATTCTTTAGCACTAATTTTTCAATTTCCTGATTTAAACCTTCCACGCTGCCGCGGATTCTTGGGACGGCAGCCTGCTTAGGAATGTGGGCAACAGGTATTTTAATTGGCACAGAGGTTGTGATTGTGGATTGAGTCGTCTGTCCTAACGCAGAGTGGTTACCGTGTAGTGGACTCTGACGCTGCTTAATAGATTCTTGTTTACTGCCTTCTTTTGTTCTTTGCAGCCTTTGTTTGATTAGCTATAAAGAAAAATCTTGGAGATAACTGGAAGTGGTGAAATATACTAAAATCACCTAGTACTAGTTACCAAAAACAATTAAAACAGAAATTAGTTAATAAACACTTTGTGTCACATGTTCCTTCTTGCAGTGTACGCAACATGCTGTCTACATATTTAGGAATGTGAGATATAACAGACTCAGCTCAGGACACCAACCTCTTTCAAATTATCTCCATTTCCTAGAGAGGCAGATCTCTTGTGTTGCTGTTGCTTTTTCTTGCTTCCAGAATCATAGAATTCATCAGGCGTCTACAAAATAAATCATCAAATTCTATGATAATGTACAGTTACTAACATTTTAAAATTCATCTGGGCTGTAACTAATTTACACTATTTCAATGCTATGTGACAGTATTTATAGGATTTTTACGAATGTACAGCCAAATGACTTAACATATCACCCGCTCGGATAAATACAATTAAAATAGAAATTAATCAATTCATAAAGTCTTCCTAGGTTCAGAAATGTACAATATCTTGTAGTTATAAAAACTATAATGATAATGTGCTTCTATACATTTAAAATGCATTTTAAAGTTTCAAGTTGAATATGTTGTGGAACTCATCTTACTCCCATCTGATTTATTATCCTGGGGAATTGGAAGTTAATTATAAATAACAAAGCAACAGGATGGTAAACACTACATGAACAAAAGGAGAGTTTACTTGCTATTGTTCTTTCAATTGATCAGCAGCCCACACAGTGTCAAGGACGAACCCTTGCAAATCATGACCAAATTTATCAATACATAAACATATAAAAAAAAAATCACCTATGAACCTGCATTTAGTTATAAATACAACTAATCGTATGTTACAAAAACATAGAGGTAATATAACATTTAATTCTTGAAATATCGTGATCAGAATTACATACTAACTGTACTGAGTAAACGCAGCAACAAACTCAACCACGAACATGACATTTAATTTAAAATGCAGCTTATTACATAGTCATAATAAAATGTTGATTCTTGAAATGTTGTGATCAGAATTATTAATTGTTCATTGTTCACTGTAAATATGCAGCAGCAAACACAACAATCATGAACCTGACATTCAGTTCTAAATGCAAACTATATACACAAATATCTCAAAAACATACAGCACATATAAACTGTCTGGTACTTAACAAATAAACATGTAAAAAATATAGTTATTCTATCAACCTGAAAAACTCATTTATCATATAATGTATTGACCAAAGCTGCTTGGTTTACAGCCTGACCATGCAAGCATGTCAAAAGGATATTTTACGGTCAAGACCAGAGTTCCTTCACTTAGTCGATCAATAGTTGTGCAAATTATGCGCTATCATAGCAATAACATTGGGATGTAATGGATTGTGATCATTCAAAAATGAAACACGACCTAAGAACTAAAAGGTACCCAATATCTTACTGTTGGTATGTGTTTCCTACTCACAAACTCAAGTCATCACAGTTTCAAGTCACATCCGTTAAACGGGATTCAAAACAAGTGTGAAGTTTAAGTGTCTACATAGCTATGCACTGAGAAATTATATCTTCCAAATTTAAGATATAGAATATCACTATTTTGCAGTAGAATAAAGTAAATATAATTTTATTCCCTCACGGCCAAATTCGGAAACCAATTATTTCTAACACTGTACCATGTACCTATTATGTTATATCAGCTATCAATTTTAAATTGTAAGGAATACTAATTATATTTGTTGCTCTAGAACTTCACAAATATGTGCGATATTGGAGTTAAATATTATACATAATCTAATAGAACTTGATAAATTGATAGCTGGCATAAAAATTGCTTCAGAAACCTGAATTCCCTGCTGACTTGAAATCTAATCAATGTGGTTAGAGGTCAGAACCTTGATTTCAAACCTATGGACACTAACTGGATATATGTACAAATTCCCTGTTCTATATAAAAATTACCATTACAGTATTCTCATGTTATACATCAGCAGTTGCTTACAGCAGATAGCAGACCTCATGATAACAGCTGACAGTATAATCAGAGTCACCCTTCTTGAACAATTCCTTCGTTATATAACGAGTTCAATTCGTTAGCCTAACGAGTTTACTTCGTTAGAAGAAACACGGGATCTCGAAGTTCTAACGAAGTTAACGAGTTCTAACAAATTCAACAGTTTCGTCAAAACACTGAAATTTAGGTGTTTTTTCACTATAAAAGCACGTTAAAAATCATGTAGTGAA
>JAOXYB010057434.1:0-11003 GCA_028565635.1 Phoronis ovalis
GAAAAAGTATAATTTATCATCACTTTAGACAATTTGAGTAAAAAAAATAATCATTATTCAGACTGAGTCCAGTCTACTGTAAGGGCAACCATTGGCACATTTGGAATCAAGGACCTGATTTCTTTAATCTTCGAATAGGCTGATCGAAAAGCTTCAACATTATTCGTGTTTCTTCCCCTAAAAATGAAACAACTTTAAATAGCTTGGGGTCTGTTGTCAGAAGTATCGTAAGTTACAGTTCCGTAAATATTTACGATTGCCGTAAATACTTACCATTCCGTAAATCTATAAAGACACTTTCAGTACACCGTTTGTAAATTTTTTTTCTGGCAACGCATTTTGCTTCCGTAAGTCCTGATCAGTTATTACGGAATTGTAAATTTACATCGTTTCCGACAACGGGCCCTTGGTCACGTGACTTGATAAGTATTGTCAAAATCGTCGCAATCGTATAACATCTTACGGTATAGCTTTATGCGCGTGTCCCAAATTAAGTGCTATAGAGATTTAGGAGGTAAATAATTAATGCAAACAAAAAAATGATCTCACTTTGTAGTGTTTGTTGTGCCGACTTCACCCTAATGCGCAATAGTGCGTCAATTAACTTCATCAATTAATAAAAGGACACTGTTTCACTTGATAATAGAAAGGTTTATTTTCGCAGGTTCCATGATTTCCGTGAAACTACAAATTATACAAAATAACAGTCATTCGTAGTTACATAAACAAAGTGTAAAAATACACAACATTGAAGGAATACAATAAACTGTCCCATAATAAGGTCATAATGCTTTTTCCCATCCTCTTATTTAATCTCATAAATCATTATAAAAAAAATCTAAAACGTAGCCCGAACCTATTAATTATATACCCTACTGCCGGTTAATTTTTCGAACTGGCATGATCCACCAACGCATTTTTTGATTTGAAGACTATCTCCGGGAAAACAACAACTCATAAAAAATATTTATGAATACTGTTGTAAAATACAACGTGTCATCTTTTTTAAAAAACAATACCCTTACAAATCTTGGTAATTACGTAAACACACCCAAACGGAAAAAATAAACTGCGAAAGAGACTGTCCAGTACAGAACAGTAACGAAGTGACTAACTACAAATAGTTTTACATACATGTTATTTCTTCTTATTGACCCATAGGCTAGAAATCGGAAGTTGTTCAAGGAAACGAAATTGTCAATACAAAGTATTGAAACGTCCAGTAAAACCTCGATCTTTATCTCTGAAAATGACAGTGATCGAAATGACTTTTATTCATACTATCCAATGATAATCTATATAATATCACGAAGAAATATAGCTTACACTAATTGGATAATTAAAAACAGCGTTTTTATATAACGTTAGCAATGGACAATGAGTTACTGACATGCTGTGAACTAAGAAAATACAAGCAATCAAAGTGGGAAATAAAAAAGAGTAAAAGGCAATTTGTCAATATTCATGCAAAAAATGAAATTTAATGTTAAAACAGCGAACATGAGTTAAATCCAAAGCTAGCATTATTTCGGAACATTGTTTTCGTTCTTTTCAAACACTTTCACGCAGAGACTGTGCATATTCATTTGCATATTCCGCTTCCCTTGTAACAGACACGTATGAATTTACGAATTAATAAAACATAGAGCTTCATAACACACTTTCGTGACAGTTCTAATTCTAACTCTATACACCCCTTGCTAAGTACTGTCTTATGGCGTATATATATTTGTAATGAAGAATTACTCTTATTTCAAATAAAAAACGGATATGGGAACGTTGTTGAATTGGGGAATTCGGTGTCTCAGAATATTTTTAAGTATCGATGATATTTCATTACTTGCTATGACGAAACAGGAAAACAAAAATGACCATTAGAACAAAAATAAATATATCAATACAATAATTAGAGTTATTATAGAGAATTCATATTATGCCTTTCTGATTTTTTTTGTGATAGCACAATATAATAAATACAAGATGCTGCTTGCTGGTGAGTATGATAACTAATTACGCTAACTTATTAGATTCCTTTCACTAGCAATTTCGTTATTGTTTGAAGCAGAATTCATAATTTTAAAACATTTTTTAAAATTATGAAACCATAAAGTTGTAGTTTAGAAATAATACTAATAACCATGTATTGTGTACAATATTTTTGACAAATGCTTTCAACAACAGAAAGGTAAGTTTTTTAAAACCAAAAACGTTACTGTTTAGAGAAATACAAAATGCAATGTTTTAAGAATGCGTTTTAGGATAAGTGTAGTTAAGATGCTGTGAATATTAAAAAGATATACTAAAAAAATGTTTTCATATGAAGATAATATATCCATGAACATCTGGAATTAACCCAAATAAAGCATATTTTAAGCAGTTACGGGACAAAAGTAAGGTTAGAAACATTCAGTATCAACTAATTGCCAGTTCCCCCGTTTCCACCAGAGATAAAGATGCCTCAGTGATGTCAGATGCTTTATTTGTGTCCCGGTTTGCGTCTAAACTTTTGTTCCCCATATACTTAACTAAATTACAAGTAGATTGGACATATTATAATTTCTATATCAAAGCTAATAAAAATGTACAGTTTAGACGGAATGTTTTTGTACTTGTTTCCCCAAAAGCGTTTTGCGACATTGCATTTTTTGGAGAATGCATAGGGCAATCGAATCCATTCTTTCTGTACAATTTTTCTCTACTGCCCTTTAACCTGTGATTGAAGCATCTGACATGCACTGCAGTTTTTTACTGCTAACAGGGGAATTTATGAATTGATGAAATAATGTATAATTTCGAACTTGTGCATGATTACAGACTCGTTAAAATAGAAGAAACGTCCATTATTAACGGTAAACTTTATATTTTGAATTTTTTAGTACTCTTGGTTTTGTCATCTACCTCATTTGCAACCTCAGCAGAAGTTATTCAGAATAACACCCACACTGGTACCCTGTACAGATTTTCTGAATACCTGGAAGAGAGCCCGTGTCCTTCCATGTGTAATGCAAGTAATACTCTGCCTGGAATTTTACCGGGGATATATGCAATAACAATTCGCACATATAGGGCATTGGCTGATCAAGCTGGAAACTGTAGTGCAAAAGACCGAGATTTATCTTTAGAAATAGTGAGTATTTTACCACAAATATTTGTGAAAAAATATATAATTTCTATTCCGAGCTGAGGTTAAAAGTTATTAGCAATGATAAAATTTAACATATGATTATTAATAAATTAAATGTCGATATAAACTTGCTGAAGGAATTGCGATGCAAAAAGTAGCTAAGTTTATACATTTTACTCTTCTACTTTATACATAATTTGAAATCTTAAAGACTATTACGTTTACAAACGAAATCCCTAATTCTAGAAGGCGCACTCTATCCCCCAACAAACTTTCTCGCTGGGGTATTATTTACTCTGAGTAAACGATAAATTGTAAATGGATCCGGAAATGTCTAACTAGTCTAATTCCAAGTAATTCCATGAAAAAAAATTTGTTGTCATTGAATACACGAGCACAATTTTGAGACACAAATTAAGCATAAAAAGCTTCATATTAAAAAAGTATATATTGGTTGTAACTAACCTTACAAATGGAACAGGGTGTCCACACAACATAGCGTAATCGTAGATACAAGGAACAATCGTCATGTACCTATCTTGCTACCACACGGAATGCATACCATAAATTCCACAACTATCATATAAGAACTTAGTGATTAAATCTTACTTTGTCTTTTGTGTGGCATAGATTTGCATAATTCATATTTCTAAGAAAAGCACCAAACCTCGTTCTGGGCTCTTTTTAACTTACGCAGTAACAAACCACAGGGGGCATGACCCTTGACATTAAATTATTTTACATTTGTACTTTTATAATATTAGTAAAACAAACATAAATATATTTCCTATCACCAAAGTAGGTTCTTATTATTACAATAATAAATAATAAGTGCTAGAATGTATTTTTAATAAGAGTTAAATGTATTTTTTTTGTACATGATACTAATGTAAGCCCAGGATTGTAGTGATGTAGAAATAAGTATAGCACTGTTTTTTTGTAGGGTGCAGCAGAAGCATTGGGTAACTGTAGTAAACTGGAGTTATATCTTAATATTTCTTTTTCGTCCAAAGTAAGTAATAAAACAAAAGTAAAATGATGTTCTAATTGTTTAAAAAAACTCTAGAGCAAACTTTGGAATAGCATGTCTCCACACCACAGTGTATTCTTGGAATTATGAATACGTTATTGTGGGTGGAGGAACGTGCAATTCGTGCATGCATTGAACACGTGGCAACAAGTGTGTATTCTTTACTTTATCTCTGTAGATGCTTCCATGCCTTAGAAATAAAAATCTCCAACTGAAGTGGTGGTGAAAAATTGCTGAAAATCTGTATTTTTACCATATTATCGTCTGTACTTTAGAGTGCTGCATTCTTTTCTAGTCTGCTTTGAATTAGAACACTCTATCATTTATTTTTTCCAAGAATTATTAATAGAATTTCACTTTTACCTTGGTCACTTAAAGCAATTTCGACAGTCTTGTAATAGACTAGCAATGATTTTGACTTCTGTCCGCGTAGCCAGTGTCCATTATAATTCCTACATATTCCCCCAAACTGCTTTAAATTGAAACATGTTGAAATGTTCAGTCATTCTCAGCATTTTTAATTCATCCTCTAGTACCCGTTTAACATATTTTGCTTTTATGTTTACAGTTTGAAATATTTCTCAGTCAAGTACAAGGCTATGTATCAAAGATGCAGCCATTTTTACTGCGCGCACGGGACATTTACCGTCACGGTGTACGGCCAAGTCAAGATCCTAACTATGATTTGGAATACAAAACTAATAATGTAATTGCTGATCATTACAACATATTATGCTCTATAAATCTCCTACTCACCGCTAAAGGGCACCATTCTTTGTATTCATTAGATTACGTCATTGATACGTTCCTCAACAAACTAGACACAGAAGTAACGTCACCTACAGAAAAAACTGGATTTGTTTTACAAATAAATAAATGCCTTTTTGATATTTTAAAAAAACGTGCAGAAAAAGAAGTTATAGCACAAGAAGTTTATTCTTTCTTGCAATTGCTTAAGCGCTAGATGTGTTACCTGGACTTTATATCAAGAGACACCGCGAATTAGACCGGTGCATCAACTTGTTACTGTCAATACGTAAGATTTCCAAGCCATTGCAAAGATCACTGGTATACGATATTGCTATTTTTGAAAAGTTCTCCATTTAATTTTTGTATGTTTTCTTCTAAATTGGGTTTAATTTTTATAACATATATTATTTATAAACGGGTAAAGAGCATTTATCTTTTATAATTCATTTACTTTGCTAGCCACTTGAAGTTTCAGCATGCATTTATTTTGCTACGTGCATTTTAAGATAAAGTTGTAATATTATTATATTTTGTGTCACACCTTTTCCTGCTATTAAAACTGTTAGTTGACCTAAATTATGTATTCCAAAATAAGTATATAACAATTGTCGAGCAGTTTTAATAAATACATTTAATTTTTGTACTTTTTGCTGTTGAACATTCCTTTCCTAGCATCCTAAAAACAAATAAATAAGTATCATTTACTTTGTGGGCATCCGTTTTGCGTACATATTTTAGTACCACACCTTAATTTTCTGAACTCTAGTTATCTTGATATATAACACTGAAGAGATATATTATAATTTAATTTTATATATGTATGTATATATAATATTTCGTAATAACAAGGAAAAGGTCAGGTACATCCACTTCGCGACAGAAAATAAATTATTTTGCATATGCAGTTAGCGAGATTTGGATTACGTATGGGTAGCGGGTTATACCTTTTGATGGATTTATCTTGACAACCTTCATCCGATTTCAAAACAAATATACCCAATATGCACAAATGACTAAAATTACTCCTGTTATCTTACCAGTTCCGATCTGGTTATCTTACAGGTTCCGATTAAGCAACCCGTGTACAGCAGTAATCTCGTGACTTGAACTCAAAAACGGGCGACGAACTTCTTATTATTAACCTCTTTATTAGACCACGCTTAATTTTTTTTCCTTATATAAATCCACGGGGATTCATTAATAATTATAACTTTATTGGCGATCCACTAATTATGACTTCTCAGGATCCATTTTACATTTCTCATGAACCGACACGTGATGTGATTTAGAGAATCTGATTGGGTGAGGTATAGATGTCCTAGCAAAATAACCTAAACCTCAGTATAGATTTATAAACATTTCTTGCCTATAGTAAGTACCGAGGCACAATATAAAACGTTGTATCGTGGTCTATCTTTGTCAGATTGCAGACGATGTATCTCATTTACTTTCAATCAAATAGTCTTCCAGAGGGCAGTTTGTTTTATGTTAGTCAAAAATATTTCCCTTTGTTGTGTAAACAAGTAATACCATCTTCAGTAGTACAACCAACCATATTTGATTACACTTGTGATGCAAATGAGGAGCATGCCCGATAGATATGACAACCAATAGGGTGACTCGTTTCGAATGTGACTAACTAATAACATTCAAGCAATGTTTTCTGTGGAATATTTCCTTTTTGTTCTTTTTTCGATTCTGCCCAGGCCATAATGATTATTGATATTTAAAAGTATGTTTTTTAGCTGAAACATTAAAATGACTGAACTATTTTTGATTTAATGAAACTATAGTTTCATGTTTCGATTGTGATTTGCAAAGTGCCCACCAGATGGTTTTTAGTCGTTTAATGACCTCTCCATTGAGAATTATTTTAATTGGCCATGCGTTGCTCGCACGAAAAATAAGAAATCGGTCTTGGATTTTAGACGTCGACAAAGCGGCTGGATGTTATGAAAATATTTTGTTACCACTACAAATGGAAGGGGAATTCGCCAGCGCTTGTGTGTCATTGTGAAAGGAATGCAGTAAAACTTAGGTAATAAATGATTATCCATGCATCCAGGTAGATGACCTGTACATTTACGAAACATTTTACCTGAATTTCAAATAATATATGAGACTTATGAGATGTATGAGACACCATGTTACCGGGTCTTAATTGTGCATCTGCTATGTACACTAAAATCAGATACACACTTCTTTAGTTTAACATAATATTTGTATCAAACAAATGTTTGTACTTTTCTTTAAAGAAACATTTCTGTATTGCAGATTATCACAATTTTATATTTACACACGAGTACGCATGCACTTCTAATTTCTTGACACTTGTAGAAGTTTGAGTGCAGTATGCTTTGTTTCTTTTTCTTCCTCTTTTTCTTCCAATTTTCAGCAAGCTATATCTCGAAGATGGTTACTGCTAGGAATTTGATACTTGATACCTGACATCCCTGGGGTAGGCCATTGTTGACCTTAAGGTCAAAAGGTCATTTGGAGGTCAAATTAAATGTTCTAAAATGATTGTATTGCGTTACAACGAAGTATTTTAGATGATCTTTGAGAATATGTCGGTACTAAAATGTTATATTTTTATTTTTTGGCATCTTTTCAATTAATTTATTGATCTTCTAATTTTCACTAAGCCATATCTCGAAGTCTGTTACAGTTAAGGACATGATATTTGAGGTTTGACATCCCCAGGGTAGGCCACTGCTGACCTTGGGATCAAAAGGTCATGTAGAGGTCAAAGGTCAACATTCTAAAATTGTCGAAATATTCTAGAATGATGGTGTTAGGTTATAAAAAGGTCATTTTGATGGCCTTTTAGAATAGTTAGGTATAAAAAGGTGAATATTTTTAAGCATGGGAGGAACATACTGCAAGTCACAGTGTTTAGTCCAATAGGCTTGTACTTTGACATCTGACAGTCCGGAGTTGACATTGATGTCAAAAGGTCATCTAGAATAACATTTTCAGAAAGCATGGAAGTCAGGGGGACATTTTGCAGTCAAAAAGTCCCAAAGCAATGAATTTCTATTATTTGCTGAAAAGTTCAAAAATGACGTTGAAAGATAATTTAGAGGTCATGTAAATATAAAAGCCATTATGAGTAACCCTGTCTCTGCTAAAAGGCTATCTAGTTTTAAATATATGATAGTGGCTGAATTGCCTACAGTGATAAACAAAATTACTTAAATATATAATGTTGTCTTAAGTTAAAGGCAGATTGCATTTTTGAACATACCTCCCGATATGTCTAACCTCTTTTTTCATAATTATTTCTGCTGCACAAAACGATGTATGTAATTTTTGCCACGTCGAAAAATGGTGACATTTACTTATGCAGGAAAATATATAAATTTAAACATTTCTTGTGTGTAGTTTTTTGCATTTATATTCTTAAATGTCAAAAAAATTGATTAGTAGATGCTCTCGGTATTTGTGACCCTTTTCGTGGAAAGGCTGTAATTGTCGTCCTTCAACTTCTACATCAATCATTAATTTTGAGATAACGAGAATTTACACCAGCACTGAAATCAAAAAGAAATGTTTATATGCTGTTCCAAGATACATTGGCTTGGTTGCTACATTCAGGTACTGGAAAAAAGTTTATAATTGCAATTTTAATTTTCTACAGTAATTCAGGTACTGTAATTAAACATTCAGTACACTATGTTTATGCAATCGTATAAGCTGGAGCACAACCAGAGCGGACAACTATTGAAATCATTTTTTTCTTATGAAAGCATAATAATATCCTTCTAGCATAAACTCAAGATTGAAGTATGTGAATTTGCTTCCCAGACATTTAAATAATAAATGCACCTCCTGGCGCCGTCACATCGCACATTTAAAATTGTTTAATGTTTTTTACTGAAATAGAAAATTTATTTATTGTGTGTACCTTACAATGCAAAATTACTGCAATCAATCACAAAAAAATAATTTAAAATCATTTTAAGACATTTATAATTTATAACAACGTTATACTAAGTTTGCTAACATTAAGTGTTAATTTCGTACTAAATGATCTAAGTATAATTGAATTTTTTACTGGAATTAAAATTAGCTACATTGTATGTATATACGACGCGTATACATGCATTTCGTAAGCACAATAGAGTTCAATCCATCGCAAAACTAACTTTTTAGGCCTTGTAACTTAAATCAACGATGCAAGCGATTCAGTGTAAACACATTATGCGATTCCACAAAGCGGCGAATTGTTAATTTTCATAATAAATGATCCATGCGTAATAGAATTTTTTTTTTCCTCGAATGAAAACTTAACTTTGTGTGTGTATTGCTTAAAAAGCGCACAATAAAATATTTAATGACAATTAATAATTCAAATCATGGCGACAATGGAGATAATTAAGTTTACACACACATATATCGAATTGAAAACATCTCAAAATTTGTTAATTTTTACAATAAAGTATCTAATAAGTATAGTATAGCCTTAACCTCAGATTGCGTCACTCTGAAAACTATTATTATTTTTTGAAAGAAATTTTTATTAGCGCAAGTGATGTATGGAAGATCTAATGAAATTCCAGATTTTTAGAATTGTTTCATTCAATTTTTAGGAAAATTATCGATTCACCGTTATTAATTTCCTACTATACCTAACAACGATACTTACCTACTGTACCTAAAAACATATTTCTTTACTGAAAAAGAATTTGATGTTAAGTGTTGTCCAACTGACAAAAAATTTATGATTTGTATTGTTTATTTTATAAGAAAAAGACATCTAAGTTAGCTGAGGTAAAGTTTTATGTGACTAAGTATCCTATAAAGATTACAGAAATTACAAATTCATAAAGAGGTTATAGTGTATTCTCAACTCGCAGGGAATCCAACTTTTAAGCTTGAATTTTTGTTAATATCTCTGCAATTACCAGGGCCCGAATAACATTCATTTCATCAGATGCAAAATTTGCATTCTTGCTTTTGTATGACTAAAGTATTTTGCGACTCTATAAAAATAGTAAATTCCTCAAATACTAATTTAATCACGAAAAATTATTAAATTTAAGGCTTATGTACATTATCACGGATAAGAAGCTAATTCTTTCAATGATTAAAATTTCAAAAAAAATTATATTTAAAAAAAAGTAATATTCAGAAATTATGATAATTTCATAATATGTTCCGATTTAAAAATGGATATGTCCTATGTTTGAAATATACTTTACGGAAAATCACTCTTATACAAATTTATAGCCGGTGTGTTTACATCGGAGCATATTATAGAATAATATAATGAAGTGATATGCAATTACCTACCCTATTAATTATTCATAAAAACATTTTGTTAAGTTACACAACACAACAGTTATGAATAGTGTGCTGCGATCAGCAGCAAGTATCAGACACCAGGAGTTTTTGTGGTTTTACCGAAAAAAATTGTGTATCCTAGCTTCCAAAATTAAAGACAAGAACTGCAAAAAACATCACAACACAAGCTATTGTTAATAGAAATATCAAAATTGACATGAAAAAAATGTTTCACGGTGATTAATAACTGGTTAGTAACATCAACAATTTCAAAGATATTTTGAGCTGTCATTGGTAGCTATACAGAATATGATTTTCGCAGTATTATTTACAGTTTTTATCTGTGCTGAAGGGCTCAGTTACACCTTGCTAAATAACAAATATATCGATGATCCAAGAGGCTCTCAGAAAATTGAAAACGTGCGTTCACATTTGGAGTGTGCAACTATTTGTGGACGAGTTAAAAATGATGGGTGTGTAGCATTCTGCTACAACCAACGCAGCAATCTTTGTGTTGCCTTTCCAGCAGGTAACAGAATCGTAGATGCGGATACATGTATTTCAAGCATTGAAGATTGTCAGCTGTATATACTAGGTTTGTATAATTACGTATGTTTGAATCTTTTTTATTTACTGTAATACAATTACTGGTCATGAACGAGTTACATAGTTGGAAACAGTGGTTTTATTACTATTCCGGGATTACTATAGTTTGAGTTGCATAGTTGGCATAAGGTCACAATTGATTTAAATCACAGTGCTAGTGAAGAGGCTGGCCCTGCTGAAAGTAGTGCGAAAACCTTAAATTTATGA
>JAOXYB010057445.1:0-11002 GCA_028565635.1 Phoronis ovalis
ATTTTGTGCTCTTAATAAACGAAATGGATTGTTATCTAAAATATTTTAAAACTCAAATCAATCAGAGAATATACAAATATAGTTGCCAAAATTCCCGGCATCAAATCCCCATGTATTGGAAAATAGGAAATGATGTCATTAATGGGCATGCGCAGATAGATGTTTGTCTGCTACATATCATGCTTTTGGTGTACATGTGTTTCGGCAAGTGAGGCTTTAATATTACGTTTGAAGTTGATTTAAACTGTGCATTGATAATCTCCGAGTTAAAATGGAATGTCTTACAGACTTTTGGACGTACTGTCGTCAATTGACAAGGTTTTAAATGAATATAATTGAAAGATTAGGTAGAAATACTCGCGTGTTTTTGACGGTCTGGTCAAATGTTGCAGAGCTATCTATTGTAATCTCCGAGTTAAAATGAAATACCTTACAGACTTTTGGACATACTGTCGTCAATCGACAAGGTTTTGAATGAATATAATTGATATATTAGGTACAAATACTCGCGTGTTTTTGACGGTCTGGTCAATTGTTGCAGAGCTGTCTACTGACATTGTGAGACTTTCAATATATTTAATAATACAGAATTAACTGCGACCATTATCTCTCGTCGTGGTCAATTGTTGGCTAAGTAGTAAGTTTTATAGCAATCGCAGATTTTAATCAACTTGCAGAATAAAATTTAAATTGATATATTAACGGAAATTCCCACACCGCAACGATCTCGTGTGGGGGGTGCACTTTGTAAATTAAAAAAAAAATTCTGGGGTCCATTTTGATTTTAAATTCCAGGTTTGGGTACCAGAATAAAATTCATATTCTGGGTGATGGGACTGAAAAAAAAGTGCCTTCCATCCCTCCCTAACAATTAAAAGCGGAACAGCCCTTACTTAAAATGTAAAATTAAGATTTGGCAATTTGTTTATATGTTATAAATGATACATGCAATGTTGGATGCAAACAATGTAATTTTATTATTTGTCATTAGATAAATATAAAGGAATATGTTTAATGAATGGTTACGTAAAATATAAATTTAGGATTTATATAAGTAAAATATATATTGCAAAATGTTATGTTGTAGAAAGTGAAAAGAATAAATGGAATGACATGTGATAGCCATGAGGACCAGTTCAATGTAAATGATGCGGAATATAACTAACATATGTCTATGGAATCAGCATGTATGACAAATAATAATAATGCAGAAGAATTAGTCATTAGATAAATATAAAGGAATATGTTTAATGAATGGTTAGGGCTGTTCCGCTTTCAATTGTACGGGGGGGTGGACGGCAGTTGAATAAAAATATTACGGGTGGTGGGTATCGTATTTAAATACATATCATACTTATAGGTGGTGGGGTGGAAAAAAATGCCCATGTTATTGGAAAATAGGAAATCACGTCATTAATGGGCATGCGCAGACAGATGTTTCTGCTCCATATCCTGCTTTTGGTGTACATGTGTTTCGGCAAGTGTGACGTTTTAAGAAAAAAAACGAAGTAATAAAAGAGACAGGCATGCGCCAACTCATTTTCGTCACTTCTACTGTACTTATAAAACATATATGCTTCATATTAATAATATGCAATTCCTTTCGCTCAAATAGCCAATTTAAGCAGCGTGCAATGATGATTTTCCGAATCATCGTTGTCTTGTTGTTACTGTTTTCAAATATGCATCCTGGTTCACTATTTTTATTTAAACTTGCCGACATAACGGGAAAACAAGGCAAAATTTGAACAGCTATCCTACTGAAATCTTATTAGTAGAGCCGTGACCAATTCATTGTAATCAAGGTTTGAGGGTGGTTTTGACATCTGAATTGTGAAAAAAAATTGATGGTGGAAAACCTCGCAAAGTGTGACCTAACCCGGCCAGGTGGCGTTATTCAAATGGCCACCAGAATCCTCAAAATTGCTACTTTGCACAAGCTGTTGGCCCCACTGCAACACTCAGAAGTATGTTTTCGGTGGTGATGAGTTTATGTAAAATTAATCATATAATGTGAGATTGAAATTTCAAAATAGCCACCACTAAAATCCAACATGGCCGCCAGAAACCCGGAACGCTTATATCCTAGCTTTAAGTTATTGTATAAATGCTGTTTAGGTGACAAGGAAAAGTTTTATGTGGGCAACAAATTCAAATTTGATAGCATGTAAATAGTTACAGAGTACACTGTAAAGAAATAGTAGCCATTCTGAATGTACTGAGGAAATTTGCACTTGGTATAAACTACCAGGATGTGCCAATTTATACAGCTCCTTGTCGGGAATCAACTTGTGTACATGAAAATCCTGAAAAATTTGAGTTGATTATTCTGTTAAAGTATCCTTCATATTGGCCATCAACAAACGGTTCAGTGGTTCAGGACTAGCTGAAGTGTGGTTGCAACTGATTTTGTTGCTGGGTGCTCTGTTGATCAAGCACTGCATGGGAAACATTATAAAAGAAGCATTCATTGCTTAAAGCCAACATAGGAAATGCTCACGAGCAGGTTTATGCCATAAGCTTTGAATGAGATATTCTGCATGTATTTTGGAAATAGGACACAAGTTGGAAATACTGAGAAATCCGACGGAGTGTTGGAGAGAGGAAATAAAGTTAGCGTTTGATGAAATGGAGACACACACAGAGTTTCAGTCTTTTGTTAACCAGTCATGAAGATGTTTAAAGATGCAGGTAGCTCGGTGGCCAGATCTCTGGATTGAAATGACAACACACAATTATGAGATCTAAAATGAAGTCTGGATGGGCAAGAATTTTACAGAATTAGGAAATGATGTACCAGAGAGGTCAATACCACTAGCAAGGTCAGAGAATTTTTAAGAGCTGCTGCTTGATGTCAAGGAAAAATTCATCGTAGAGTTGAGAAACTGCTTCGAAATACTAGCAACTGTATATGAGGAAGAAGACTAGGTAGGATGTTGGGAAGAAATGGAATAACACCAGGAATTCAAGCAAGCAGCTAGATGGGTGCAACATTTTCCAGGAGATACTTGGCAGGCCTGAACCAGATAATCCAGCTAGCCCACCAGCAGCAGCAGATGAAGACCGAAGAGGAGGTCAGAAAAGCCATCCAAACCTTGAAGAATGGCAAAGCCCGTGGCAAAGATTCCATTCATGCAGAGATGCTTAAAGCTTATATCAACACAGCAACCATACTGCTAACTAATCTCTTCAGTAAAATATTAAATATGGACACCAGAAGACTGGACCACTGGTCTCATTGTCAAACTCCTAAAAAAGGCGACCTACGAAACTGTGATAACTGGCATGGGGTAACACTATTGTCCATTCCTAGCAAGACTTTCTGCAGGATTCTCCTCGGTCGAATTGATGCAGCTATCTACACCAATGTATGTAACATCATCGAGCAATGTTTAGAATGGAATACTCCCGTGTGTATAAACTTCATTGTCTTCAAAAAGCGTTTGATAACGTTCACCGCGACATTTTATGGAGGATCTTGAGATCATATGGACTACCATCCAAGACAGTCACACTCATAAGCAGGTTCTACAAGTGCAGTGTTATCCTGGACAATTCCTTATCGGATTGGTTCACAGTGGAGTCAGGGGTATGCCAGGGTTGTATCTTATCACCTTATGACCTGGACTTTGCTGATGATCTTGCTATTATGTCAACCAACTATTCACATCTACAGGAAAAAACCAATAGATTGAGCCTCAATATCAATACAGAGAAAACACAAGTTATGTACATTAACAACACACCTTCCACCCCCCTCATCTTATTTTTTTTACTATTTTCCCAACGATATCAAAACCACCTAGTTCAGACCTTGATTGCTGTATGTTACATTTACTACTGTATATGTAGTTAAAATCGAAAAATTATACCTGCCTAAAAGTTGTTGTTCTACTGTTTCAATTAATTTTGAGATCAAGTGTGTGAGAGAATAAAGCAAAGTGGTAAGTATGATTAAATGCAACGTTGCGTCTTTACATTCACTTACAAAATCTGGCTTTAATTATGTGTTTCAGTGTCTTATTACCTGCGAAAGAGACAGGTTAAAGATGGTATATGGGATTATTGAATACATTATATAGTAGGAATACTCATTAACATATTATTTATAGCCATTACATTCAAATAAGGAAACCCAAACTCATACGGTGTTAAGCAAACAAGGAATAAAGGAACTGCTTCTGGGTGAGGAACTCCAAAAAAAGTTCAGCCTGATTTTCATGTAATAATACTGTGTTTTTTGAATAGGGTGTGAGGTATGTCAGAAAAGCTACCTTGATAAATGCCCAACTCATTCACTCCAATTCATCATGGACAAACTGGTACTAACACGCGCTTGGGCTAGTCTGCCTCCATTGTTACAGGTGTACAGAAATGAAGAATCAAAAGGTTAGTGTGACATCCATTTCCATTAGAGTTTTTACTTCCAGGTGTGTAATGCATGCATTTTACATTATACACATGGATCAGTCTATTATATTAGTATCGGGTGTGAAGCAACCATTCAAATAAGTTATTTCAACAAGTTTAGCCAACGAGTGCCACTATTGCAGTTATTCTCAATTTTAATTGAAGTTTAAAATAATTTTGGTAAATCCAATATATATTAAGAAAAATTGACACACTGTTGCCTTCATTATAAAAAGTCATAAATAAAACATACATAATTAACAAAATCTATATTTGTATGCTTTTGAGTCAGTTATTTGTGTTTTAACTAAAGATTCACTCTGAGAATGTAAACAAATGTCATGTTTGTGCAGGACAGTTTTGCTAAACCACGGGTACTAAATATAAAGTTTTATCCCCCATTTTTTTTGCTTAAATAACATTCATTGATAAAGTTAAATAAATGTTACCATTATTAAATATAGTTTTGCATTGAAAATCTAGAATGCTGTTGTTATTAGACATGATTCTGTATATGAGCTATTGTAAATTAAAAAAGGTGACAAGTTTAGCAATTCAATCACCAATTGGCAACCAGCTGATTTGTATTCAAAACCCTAACAAATGAAATAGCTAGCATACAGTCATTCGTTCAATGGAATCATTTATTGTATAGGTGTTAACCCAAGGGCCTAAGTGCCTACAGTTTCTTGTAAATAAATGTATTATTAAAATAGATGTACGTTTTCATACCTGCAAATATTAGACTGGTGCTTGTGTGAAATGCTAAGTGCATGTATTTCACACCTTATAAGTAAAAACTCTATTACATAATGTGCAGTAAAATACAATAAAAGAAGGTCTAAAATATTAAAACTAATGACATGTGGTATCACATTGTCTGTGATGATGATAAAATGATGTTGTATCACACAAATAACATACCTGATACAGGCTACCCACTAATGGCATGTAATATTACTATTTTGTATTTTACATTTCTGCATTTCATTTATGATATTGGATGTAACTACAGTAAATAACATTAAGTTGATTAACTTTACCAGTATAATAGGAATCTTTTTGTTTGTCAATTTAAATCATTAACATAAATATAATTCAGTCTAAAACTGAATCTTTCTTTTTCATATAGTCATCCTGTATACATTGTTGTCGTGCGTAACACTTTCTTTTTTACAATAACAGTTTCAGTTTGCATCCAATTAGCTTCATGCTCAATGCAGAGTAAGTACAGGTCATTTTTAATTTTGACCTTGAGTACATCTAATACCACCTACTAGTGGCTAAGTTTGTTCCCGAGAGGGTACATCACATGTCACGGCCTGGAAACATGAAGCATTGAATGGACGATTAGAAAGTGGATTTATAAGATTTTAGAATAACTTGAAATTGTGCCAAATGGGTCTGAAACTTTGACATTTTTTGGTGTGCGTAATACTTTCTTTGGCTCACTATATCTGCTTTAGTTTTTATCCAATCCGTATGTTTGGTACAGGGTAAATGGAGAAACGGATCATGTTATTAAAATTTAATACTTGTTTACCATATCATTTTGTTTCACTTACTCATAATGCCTACATGCAATATTTTTAAATATAGTTTATTTGTGTAAGGGCATTAATTACACATTGCTAATTGGGAATAAAGTAATAAACAACCAAGAAATGTGTAGTATGTAAGTAATATGGTGTAAATGTATATATCGTGCTGCATTAAAAAATTGGCCCTTCTGTTTCTGCACTAGTTACTCAAAGACACAGTTTTGTACAAGTAAATCTTTTGGCCAAAATTCATTCAAGAATTATTTTCCGTGTGGATTTTTATTTATGGTGAATTTTACTTATGGTGTTTACCAGCTGAGCAGTGATGATGTCACATAACATCTGGTAGTGCGACATTCCTGTGTGACGGTTTCCGCAAAGAATAACATAGCCGCAGTCTTAAAACTGGTTTGTATTCTAACCATCATTTAATGTTTTCAAAATGGGTTGTTCACAGGGACACTTCTCAAGTCTTTAGTTGGGTGCACTCATTATTTTATAATTATTATAACGTAATATGTCTTTGAGTAAATAAAATCTTTAATGTTTGGTTATTATCTTTCTAGAACCTGGTGTATTTGCCAAAAGACATGTTCCAGAGCAAACTCAGTTTGGACCCTTTGTTGCCTGCTTTGTAGAAAACAAGGATATGGTAACAAATCAGAAGTTTATTTTGCAGGTAAATATTGGTGCTACTTGTAATTTTATGACTCTATGTTCGTAAATTAATATATGTAATATTTTACTTTAATATAATATCTTGTAGGAGCATATTCCAACAGGAAGTGTCTTACTAACAAAGCATGCCTTTTGGAGGTCATGCTGTTTAAGTTGATCCAGTAAGTGTTATCTATAAATAATCCCTTAATTTTCAATGGAAGATGTAATACCCTTATATATACAGATAATAGATTGTATAAAAGGTAAATATTAAGCTTAAATCTATTTAAAAGTCAGTTCTTAGGATGTGCATTTTTTATGCTGATTTTGCCCTTGGAGTTTATTTACTAGCATTTATGCCAATACAGCACTATAGATCATTCCCCAAAGACGATTCACTACTTTTCAAAACTTAACTAAAAGTTTACTGTTCAATATTAATTCTAAAGCTTGACCTTGTTGTCCAGGTATAGCTACCTACAAGGTCTATAACAAGACATTTCTCATGTCTAATGCCCATCCAATGTGTAGGATTATATTTTTTTAATATTATTGTTTTTTTACATTAGAAAAGAATAGAATACATCATGCATTATAATCTGGTTTATCACTGTTTTGGTGGGATACTCTTATTCAAAATGACTGTATCTGCTGTCCGATGCGTTTCCCCCAGGGGAATACTGACCATATTTTTAGATGGAGTTGTGCAGCCCAAACTCAAAATATCTACCCATTTTTAAGGATTTTGGTCTGCAAAATTGACCCATTTTTAGGGTTTTCTGTCACAAAGGACCAATTTTTTAGGGTTTTTCTTGAAAAAGTTCCCAGGAATTGCTACCTTTAAATAAAATTGTAAAAAAAATACCCATTTTTAGGGTTTGTTGAAAAGTGGACAAACCTTTATGGACATTTCTTAGACCCACCTTTGAATCGCCCAAGTAGCGCTTCGTCTTTGCGGCTATAAAAGCAACATGACATGCCTTCTCAAGAACAATGTCACGTTGTTACTGTTTGGCGGGGATAGACAGACTAAGATGAATATGGAAGTGAAAGTTATGATAGGGTGTGGTCAATTCCAAGAGACAATAAATGTTCTTAATTACATATTGTATTGAAATATGACATCAAACATAGATAATATAAGTTACAACTAATGAGACGGAAACAAAGATTGTATACTATTGATACAACGTATGGATATACTACTTGGGATTCCAATTCTTGACAAACTATGGTTATGGTTCTGGAAGAGATACTCCGATATCTGGTTTCACTTCATCTTCGCTTCTCTTTTGTTCCACTTCTCTGGTTGAGTAATACGGTTCAGTTGCCGTTATCTAACTGCGTGCAGGGATGTCTAATTTATGGTGCTGACCAAGATCCACCTGCCGACGTTACCGAGGTCACACAAAGAAATAGTTTTAACTGTATTCATTGCTAGGTTTGTCTGGTATCACAAGCGTAAGAAAGAAGACAGCCCTGTAATACAACATTACCTATAGTATCAATTACACTGGGGTTATTAAGTATTTTACTGTTCCAATTTACACACCTCGTTCTACTTCAACTACCATTTATTGAGACTGTTAAAACTACTATAGTAACTCCCCAAAATATACAAGTTCGACATAGGTATCTATTTACCTGTATTCTCTCAATCTTGACACAATGATTTAACCAACTTAACTCCTTGCTTTCCTAAAGTGATCTGCCTAACTTGTATCCTAGCTATGACATAACCCTGCATATTTACATAACCACACCTAACAATATAAATACTATGTGACCTAACCCTACATAATTACATAACCACACCAAACAATATAAACACTATGTAACAAACAAATATGGCCAACAGTCAGCCATGTTGGAAGTAATGTGGGTCAATATTATACATAACCTGTACTTTGACCTGTGCCTACTCTGTACTGAATATGGAGCTGATCGGATAAAAACTGACGCAGTTATTGCGAGACAAAAGTGTTACGAATGGTAAAAATGTCAAAGATTCGTACCGGCATTTTATCTACTTGTCAAGGTAATTTTAAAATGTCACCTAGCCTATTACACCCACCAACATATCGCCTTCCTAGAACCACCTTTTAATCGTCCAGGTAGCACTTCGTCTTCGTGGCTATGTACGCAATGTTATGTGCCCTCTCGGCCATATTGGAATTAATTCGGATCAATATTACACATAACCAGTACTTTGACCTGTACTTATGCGGTACCAAATATGGAGCTAATCGGATAAAACAATAAAGCAGTTATTGTGAAACAAAGAAAGTTACGCATGGTAAAAAATATCAAAGATTCATACTGACATTTGACCTACTTGTCAAGGTCATTTTAAAATGTCACATAGCTTATTACGCCCACCAATCTATGGCCTTCCTAGAACCATCTTTGAATTGTCCAGGCAGCTCTTCATCTTCGCTGGGAACAAACATGGCCACCAGTCCGCCATATTGGAAGTAACTTATGTTAAAATTAAACATAGCTTGTACTTTGACCTGTACGTACTGTGTACCAAATATGAAGCTGACTGGATGAAAACTGAAGCTGTTATTACGACGTGCAATATCCAGAACCAACATGGCCACCAGTCTGCCATGTTGGAAGTAATCCAGGTCAATATTATACATCACCTATACTTACTTTGTGCCAAATATGGAGCAGATCGAATAAAAACTGATGCAGTTATTGTGAGACAAAGAAAGTGTTATGCAAAAATGTCGAAGATTTGTAACGGCATTTGACCTACTTGTCAAGGTTATTTTAAAATGTCTCTTTAACAAACATGGCTGCCAGTCGGCCATATCGAAAGTGACCCTAGTCAATATTATATATAATCTGTACTTTGACCTGTAATTATTCTGAACCGAATATGGAGCTAATCTGATAAAAACTGAAGCATTTATTGTGAGACAAAAAAGGTGTTACGCACGATAAAAAATGCTGAAGATACGTAATGGTATTTGACCTACTTGTCAAGGTTATTTTAAAATGTTACCGGGCCTATTACGCCCACCAACCTATGGTCTTCCTAGAACCACCTATGAATCGTCCAGGTTGGGCTTCGTCTTCGCGGCTATAAACGCAATGTTATGTACCCTCCCGATAACAAAAATGGCCACCAGTCGACCATATTGAAGTAATCTAGGTCAAAAGTACTGTGACCTGGACTTACTCTGTGCCAAATACGAAAGTGATCTGATAAAAACTGAAGCTGTTATTATGACGTGCAATCTCGTGAACCAACATGGCCTCCAGTCGGCCATGTTGAAAGTAATCCAGATCAATATCACATATAACCTGTACTTTGACCTGTACTTACTCTGTACCAAGTATGGAGCTGATCAGATAAAAACTGACAGTTATTGTGAGACAAAGAAAGCGTTACGCATGGCAAAAGTTGTCGAAGATTCGTAACGGCATTTGATCTTCTTGTGAAGGTTATTTTAAAATGTCACCTAGCCTATTATGCCCACTATCCTATAGCCTTCCTAGAACCACCTTTGAATCGTCCAGGCAGATCTTCGTCTTCGCGGCTATAGATGCAACGTCACATGCCCTCTCCGGAACAAACATAGCCGCCAGTCAGCCATATTTGAAGTAAAAAAGATCAAAAGTATAACCTTTGACCTGTATTTACCCTGTACCAAATATGAAGCTAATAGGGTAAAAACTGAAGTAGTTATCGCAAGACAAAGGAAAGTGTTACATACGACGACGCCTTTGCTAAGACTATCTGCATAAAATTTGTTGACAAAAAGTTAGCATTTATCATTTGATATTATTTTAAATTGTATAGACTTACTCTTGTAAGTATTCGTAGAGGTCCAAATCTAATGATTCCTTTTTAAACTGAACATGCATATTTTGTTAGTTATTAGTTATTACATGATAATAAATTTCTATACCCTATACACAATTGTATACATATATAAGTTGGAGAAGGAAGTAATAAATGCTAAAAAGGTTTGTGTTAGTTATTGACAACTACAGTGTTTAGAACTGGGCCTGTTCTTTGATGACCCATCTATTGGGATACGGTACATCAAGAGACGTGTACTATCTAATAGCATACTTAGAAGCCAGAACAAGTGTCATACACAAAGTTTTGGTGTGCCTTATTCGGGAACACATGAAAATTCATGCGAAATTTAACATTTGTTTTTTTAAAACTTTTTTCCAATGTAATTGTCCTTACCTGTTTATATACAAAAATTGGGAATGCTACCCACTACTCACAGCAAATAATTTGAATTAATTTTAAGGTTTCTTTTCATATAATTGTACCCCCAGCAGTAAGCTGGAGGTACTTTGGATTTACCCTGTAACCGCCGCGTCAAATTCACTGTTATCGAGATATCTCAAGAAGGCAATGT